>OX421493.1:40699737-40714737 GCA_949126835.1 Anisus vortex
TATTAGTCCCCATATTTTTATTGTCTGGGTAATGGCTATAATAGCAACTGTGCTACGATACGTCTTATATAACCCTCGAGTTATCCTCGAGACATTGATTGGTTATTTGAAGCACAGACCTAAAATTCGACTGATCTAATAGCTTGATTAAAATTCGAATATAATTTGTCATTGCTTCAAAAAGAACTTCATTTTGATGTTGTTGTTTTTTTTTAAATATACATTTTTAAATGTTCTATAAAAGTAGTAAAAGCCTGGTAAGACTGCGTCTCTTCTACAAAACGTTTCGGTTGAGAAACTCACCACTTACTATTAGTCATTCTTTCCAAACCAGTGACACAAAAATGTCCCTGGACATTTTTTTAGGGGTAGATGAGAGAAGTGGTAGGAGTGGTTGGAAGGTTGATACAGACACCAAGAGCATATTATTATGTATATCCGTAAGCCCAACACTCCTCCCTCCCTCTCTCTTCACTAAGACCTTTGAAATGTAGCCTACAGACTTTGATCAAGGTTGCAATAGTTTGTTGTTATTCAGTTGCACGGACAGACATGTTTATGTACAAGAAATCACGTGACCACACATGATATTGAAATAAAAGAAAAATAAAAGGAGTGATCTGAATGAAAGGTTTAGGTTAGGGGTTGATTTTTGTTTATATTTTTGTTTATTGTACCTACATGGAGGTGGGGGGGGGGGTGGATGAGAATAAACTCGTCCTGATTCCCAACCACCTATTTTACGAGATAATACTCCTGGTGACCATTATATAGTGTTCATGTTTGCTGGCATCTCCGTCGCTAACAACAACAACAATAAAAACAATACAAATTAAGAAACACATTAATCAACTGTACAATGGCGAGAACATTTTAATTGCTATATTTCATTAATGACGTGGGAACATCTAATAATAATAATACTAGTGCTTGTATAGCTCATACCCCGTTGATGACAGTTCTATGCTCTGACGACAGTTACAGAATACAGTAATAAAAGATGCATAGTGTCCACGTAGAGTTGTTTTAAATAGAATTATTTAGACCTATGTGATACAGGACGACAGTTACAGAATACAGTAATAAAAGATGCATAGTGTGCACGTAGAGTTGTTTTAAATAGAATTATTTAGACCTATGTGATACAGGACGACAGTTACAGAATACAGTAATAAAAGATGCATAGTGTTTACGTAGAGTTGTTTTAAATATAATTATTTAGACCTATGTGATACAGGACGACAGTTACAGAATACAGTAATAAAAGATGCATAGTGTTCACGTAGTGTTGTTTTAAATAGGCCTATAATTATTTAGACCTATGTGATACAGGACGACAGTTACAGAATACAGTAATAAAAGATGCATAGTGTTCACGTAGAGTTGTTTTAAATAGAATTATTTAGACCTATGTGATACAGGACGACAGTTACAGAATACAGTAATAAAAGATGCATAGTGTTCACGTAGAGTTGTTTTAAATATAATTATTTAGACCTATGTGATACAGGACGACAGTTACAGAATACAGTAATAAAAGATTCATAGTATTCACGTAGAGTTGTTTTAAATAGAATTATTTAGACCTATGTGATACAGGACGACAGTTACAGAATACAGTAATAAAAGATGCATAGTGTTCACGTAGAGTTGTTTTAAATAGAATTATTTAGACCTATGTGATACAGACGGGACATGGTGGCCGTGCGGCAGTGCGTTCGGCTGGCGTACCGAAGGTCATGGGTTCGAATCCTGGTGTGCCGGGTCTGGAGGGTTTCCCTGAGTCTCTCCAGCTCTGATGGGTACCTGACCTTAACTGGGGGGTAAAGTATAGTACAGGCCACACAATCATCTAGTACAGGGGTCGGGAACTTTTTTGTCTGAGAGAGCCATGGACACCACACATTTTGAAAAGTAATTCTGTGAGAGCCATACATTATGTTTAAAACTACAAATTTAAGTAAATGTGTGCAAGAGTTATTTCCCTTTAATTCCAATGTTCAGCTTAGGCTATCTCCTTTTCCACTTCTGATGCTTAGCTGCAGTAGACTTTAGCTCATTTGTAGAATGAAATATTGATCTGATATACAATAAATACGTAGATCAAAGGAACCTAAAGAAAATTTTTTTATAGGCGAACATTTGTCTGCGAGCCAGATGCACCCATCAATAGAGCCACATCTGGCTCGCGAGCCATAGGTTCCCGACCCCTGACATAGTATACCGTGTCCGTGGCTACAGGAACTGGTGAACGCTGCTTCACCGGCTTTAAGAAACAATTAGTTCCGACGGGATACTTTACTTATGTGATACAGACGCCCCTTCTATACATAAGATTATCGCAGCCTACGGCTTATCCGTAGGTTTGATTCTAGTCTTGCATTTCGTAATAATTTGGGTTTTAAATACAGTTAAATTGTTTTGTTTTCCTGGTTTGTTCTTACAAACCCATTCCATGACCGGCTGCCACCCGAGAAGAGATATAATTTATTTGTATTGGAATTTGCATAATATGTAATAAGTAAATTGTTTTATTTCTTAGTCTCACCAGAGACTATAATAAGCTGGGACGCTTGCTTTATTTTTAGAGCTTATATGTTCTTTTTTTCCGTGCGCAACCAATAAAGCTGCCTTAAATGACTCCTAAATGTTTCCGCTGTATACAACTTTCCATTTTAATTTTCCATTGAGAAAATCATAGCGAATAAATAAAACGGAAGTGTACAATACAAATGGGAATCGGGGATTCCGAAAAGAAATCATTCGATTCATCAAATAGCAGAAATGTCCATCGTATTCTAGTCTTTGGTCTCATTGATTATTTTAACAGAGTATGGTGATATATTTCTACGTTATAATTTAATGCTCGATGTATTATTACTACTTTGCTCATTGCCTTTCTTTCCTGTTGAGTTTCTAGGTTTAGTGATTAAAATATTAATGTTACAGTTATCAGTTGTGATTATTCACTAGTAATTCTTTTCTGAATTCGTAATACTTTTATTTAATGCTCTTCTGATTGAACTCTTCAAACGAACTTTTTAAAATATTTTTTTATAAACAAGCGAGTTAGAGTCTAATAGTAAATTTTTATTTAAAAAACAAATACAAACAAGAACTTTAAGGCTGTATCATCATAGGTGTTTAAACTTAGTCTAGTAATGTTGGTATTGTTATAGTATTCTTTAGACAAGACAAGAAGCGTCTAAAACGTGGACTAATAGACAAAGGACATGGGCATTAATCCTCTGGGTAAAATGGTAAAGGTCAAAGATTAAAAGAAAAGAATACAATAAAAAAAAGTTGCTAGAATTCTAAACAAACAAAATATTGCACAGCGAGCCATACACAATAATGTATATGGACAGATTAGCGACGGAAGACATTCTCCACCCTAATTGTAATCCTAATCCTGTACCAAACACTACTTATTTCTTACTGTAAGAAACCATGTTTTAAACAAATAGCTGGGTGCGAGTGAGTCAGCATCTTTAGTTTCAAGTCTGGCTGCATGGTCTATTATAAGATTATACATGACATCTCTTAATCCTCATAGACTGCGACTTCTATTGTATCGAGAGCTGATATTAATCATCCATTATAGCCCTGGAAAATAACTCCGCGTCCGCTCGTGGTGCGGCTAAGCCCCCCGTGGAGATCAATAGGCTAGAACGAGGTTACCACGATCCGTTCTGACTAAGACTGTGTATTTTTTTCCTCCGTACAGTGGCGGCATCTAAAATAAAATTTAAAAAATCCACAAATAAATCTCTAGGAATCGCGAATCCTATAATTCTACAGCACACACCGCTGCGCAAACGCCAATAGCTCCATGGCATGGAGTTTGAATTTACAACTACAACTTCACTGGAGAGGGGGTGTCCTTGAGACTAACCAGATCTGATATTAGTGAGCTAAAGCTTACTCTGTAGAGATTTCGGTCGCTAAGGACTGTCAAAACTGAGTTAAACTGGCTTCACTGATGATAGTGTGGCCAACACAATGCCCAACCAGCTTTAGATTCCCTAATACGAGGAGAGGTGTACATCAGAGCTAAGTAAACAATAGAATGTTGATTATATCCAGGCGTTGAGAAGGTTTTGAACTCAGAACTATTGCAATGACAATCCGAGGCTTATACTTTTGGGCATAGATGATTTTGTGTAAGTCTTATATGATACGCCTAACTTTTTTTTTCAAATGTCTTTTTAGTTGTGACATTGAAAATTTAGCAAATCTGAAGCGTGGCTTGGGGGAGAAGATGGGATGGAGGGGGAGGTTAAGCCTAAATACACACCCTTAGACAAAACGTTTAGCGAGTCATACGTATACCTACTGTGTCGCGTGGGGCCGGGTAAGGAGGAGAAATACCCTTGGTTTCGGCCCACTTACAAGGTGTCTCCAGCTATGCCGTGATGAAATACAAGTACCCAAGCAGTTCTAATTACTGTCGTCTACGCTTGAGTGAGCAGAGAGACACCATGATGAGATCGTGACATGGAATACTCTTCATCTCGATCCCCCTCCCACCTTCCGACCCCTCCCCCCCCCCCCCCCCCCCCGAGTCCAAGAGAGCCTTATTATGTTACTGTTTTTATTTTAATAAAGATTGAAACTGTGTCTGTCTGATGACAGAGTGCCCGTATATCTGTTGATAAGAGTGAAACTGTGTCTGTCTGATGACAGAGTGCCCGTATATCTGTTGATAAGAGTGAAACTGTGTCTGTCTGATGACAGAGTGCCCGTATATCTGTTGATAAGAGTGAAACTGTGTCTGTCTGATGACAGAGTGCCCGTATATCTGTTGATAAGAGTGAAACTGTGTCTGTCTGATGACAGAGTGCCCGTATATCTGTTGATAAGAGTGAAACTGTGTCTGTCAGATGACAGAGTGCCCGTATATCTGTTGATAAGAGTGAAACTGTGTCGGTCTGATGACAGAGTGCCCGTATATCTGTTGATAAGAGTGAAACTGTGTCGGTCTGATGACAGAGTGCCCGTATATCTGTTGATAAGAGTGAAACTGTGTCTGTCAGATGACAGAGTGCCCGTATATCTGTTGATAAAATATTAGACTAGAGCCATAATGGTACAAGAGAGCCAGGGCTTAGGGCATCAGACCTGCCAACGTCCCAAGAAAAAAAAATCAGTATTGGGGGGGGGGGGGGGGGCTATGTATTTTCAATTAAAAGGAATTGACATATATAGGCTAACTATTGTGATGTAATTAGTTTAAAGTTTTAATTAATAGCAATCTGTGTATTTAACTTTAAAGAAAATCAATAGGCCCAGTTTAAAAGTTATAAAGCTAAATACTGTAATAAAGGCTCTAGGACTACTATAACTATAGGCTATAGCAGTGGTCGGCAACCTAAGGTACGCGTGTCAGACTTGGCACGCAGAGCGATTTTCAATGGCACGCGAGAGACATCCAAGAGGTGTTTTTCATTGATGAAAAAACAAAACATTTTCCGGTTCTGAATGAGGAAAACTGTCTGTTTCATGCTCATCTGCTATAATTAAACATAAATATAAGTTATTCTAAAACAAAATTTGTTATTATTAAAGGGTAAGTCCTGCCTTAATAGTAACTTAATTTCATATTAAAGCCTTTGAAATATCATTTTCAAATATACAAGTCTTTCTTTTGAGAGTGGACGATAAATGTGTTAATTTAATTAAATTACATTGCCAATTACGGAAACTGTCGACCACGGGCCGGAAACTCACGAACAGGTAGTGACGTCACAAGTTTCCAAGATTTTTGTTTACAATCAATCGACTATGCTATAATCGACATGGCTTCACGCGACGTAGAACCATACACGTATTACATGTTCGAACAATAAAAAAAAATCTATCAGACAACGAGGACGAAAGGAATTTTAACGCTGAATTCAGCATATATCAATCAATCGAGAAAAATGGATCACGCATCGGAAATATCAAATGGTAAGTTGGCCTACTTGATTAGCCTCCTACAGTCTTACTAGGTTAGGTCTATAGTCTATTGCAGTCTATGCCATAGACTATGACTATGCAGTTTCTCGACACTTTAGTAGGCTTAGCCTTAGCATCATAGCCTTAGGGTTTGACTTTATCAATTTTTTAGTTTCTGACTTACGTTAAAGATAGGCCTATGTAGGTAATCTTCACACTAGTGTCACTAGTCTACATAAAACGACTTTTAAATTCACTTTTACTACCGGAACTTTTAAGCTATATGAATAGTTACAATAGTATATGCTAGCTATTGCCTACTATATTAGGGCCTAATTACTGTGACTGTATGACTACCCGGTATACTATAGGCTATGGGAGGCTTAGGCCTACTTGTGCGATTTAGTTTAGAATGAATACGCTACTAAGTAGCCTAGTTATTATGAATTGTGACGGACTAATAATTATACTTGTAAAAAAAGCTACATATCGGTAAAGGTAGACTATTGACATAGGAATACCGGCCGTAACAGTAACAGGCATAATAGGGGCTAGCTGTTTCCTGGTCCTCTTCTTAGGGTGTGATCAATCCTCTTATCTTTACCACCAGTGATTATTACCTATCTGTTCAATGTTTAAAGCTACTTAAGATTAATTGTATTTGATCTTGATTATTAAAAGATTACATTGGCAACAGTTTTTAGATAAAATAATAAAAATTAGCCCAATTTATAGTTAGGCTATATAAGCTCAAGCTTGAAACAAAACAAAAAAACACTTTTTGCATTTCAACGTTTAATTGAATCAATTGCTCTATACTATAAAAATATTTCATATACCGAAGAAGGGTTTTAAAAAATATAGTTGTAGGCCTATATATGTGATTTATATAAAAATACATCAAATAGTGATATGTTATAAAAACAGCTGAATTATGAAAAGTATTGACTAAAACCTAAACAGTAATTATTCTTTTTTTTTCAGGACAATGTTATACACAGCTTACAGTTACAGGAACTCAGTTTATTGGTGTTTTGGCATAGTTGGTCATGAAATTCACACACCGCTGCCTGCTTGTGCTTTAAACAAAATAATGTTGGCCTATCCAGAAGGCAGACTAACTGGTTTCAAATGGGCCGATATTGATAAAGAATAAGCTGTACAGGCTTAGTTCTAAAGTATTAGTAGGCCTATATTTCTTTGAACAGTTATAAAATAAAAGGATTAAATTTGAATGAAATGTCTTTATTGCTTTCAATATAGTTGCTAATTTAAACAAATATGCCCATGTATTATATACATTTTTAAACACAGTATAAACAAAATAACATGATTGATAATTAATAAGTAGTGCATTTGGAAAACAGTCGATCATCCTCTGTTCACTTTTTTGCAGTCATTTCCTTGGATTTATGAGCATTAGGCACTTTTAAAAGAGTATTCTTAACACAGGATATCCCACCTACCCTCCATGGCAGCAAACCAGTTGGTCCACGGCAGCTTATTCAGTATTCACAACTGACCTCTATATATAAAGACCATTTCCTTATTCGCCACCTGGGGACGCCCTTGGTAGGAGATGGTAGCTCCCCCAAGAAAAATTTCAAATTTTTGTACTTCCAACTCCGACTCCAGGTACTTTAAATTTCCTCCGACTCTTCGACTCCACAGCCCTAGTTTTCACTGATAAAAAAAGTTATTTAAAGGAATTATTTTATCAATGTTGAACAAAATGTTTCAAGACTTCTAATACCAGTGTATGAAATATTTGTTCTTAAATATGATTAAAATTAAAGCAAAGTTTAGCAATATTAATTAAATATGACAAATATTGCAGATATTTAATAAGACTAATTAGTAAACTAATTTAAAATGTCTATCTTATAAGATACATTTCGCTAATATCAGATTCATCGTCTTCATATTCACCTTTATCTGGAACTTAGTTATTGGTGTAGGTCACTGAAGACTTGCCTCGGCTATGGCTCACAGGTCTGAACTTCTACAGACTTGCATGTTTTAATCCCAGTTTGTACTCCTTAAAAAGTATTGTTAGATAGGTTGTAATGTAATATATGTAGGCCTACAAAGTAAATGGCATGAGTAAAAGTGAAATAAAAAAAAAAGTATTTATATATTATAGTCGTTATATAGCTATATATATATAAGGTTTAGTCAAAATATTAAATATATTATATATATATATATATAAATTATCATTAATGTATTTTTGAATGCTTACCCTTGCTTCTGATTCATTCTGAATATGAGATTTGTCTGTATCATCTTGTCCTCTTTGGAACTGTGATCCACATAAGATCTGAAGATCTACAGACATAAATTATGGCTTCGCAATTGTTGGTTCTCACAAGTCAAAGCTTCACTCAGTGGTGGCGGTGGCATTGGGTCCATTGAAAGAGATTCTCTATTCGTGGATTATATTTCCTGATTATAAAATGATTACAAATTTTACTATCACCTAGTATATTTTACATTTTTACAACCACATAATTTTTTTATATATTGTTATTTACAACAATTACACTAATATAACATCTTAAGCAAATTATAGCAAAGTATAGCTAACAATATATGGCATGTAATGGATATATAGTAGACCTTTAAAGAAAGCATAGGCTCTACTCAGAATTTTAGTATTTACCATTAGGCATTAGGCTTTTAGCCTATAGATTAAATAGGCCTTTGCATTATTTATATGAGCCTACCATGCCTTCAACATGGGTTTTTAGCTATGATACAGTTTATTACAAGTAAACTTTAGGCCTATAGATTTTGTAAACTAATAGGTCCTATAATAAAGCCCTTTACATTTATTGTCTGTGACTGTAGTCTAATATAGGCTACTGCATGACTATATAATAGGTTAATAGGCTATAATCTATAATATAGGCTAGGCCTAAAGCCACTTAAAGTACTTAGACTTATAGTAGTAGTTAGATCTATAGTAGTCTATACCTATAAGCCTATAATTATACTATAGGCCTACTATAGCCTACTCTATAGACACTATAATATAGTGAGTCTATAGTTATAGACTAGGCTATAACATTTACATAGGTCATAGGCAGGTATAGGCCTAAGTCAAAAGTCTATTAACTTTTTTTAAATGTAGTTGCTTAGCCAAAGAGTAGAGTAATAAGAGTCTTATGAATTTTAAAAAAATTTACCTTTGATAATAATTCATTTTTCAAATCTCTTATGAATAGGCCTATGCTTTTTTTTTTCTCCGATCGTCTGTCTTGTTTGAGGGTGCTTCCGAATCAGTCTTAGATTTAGGCCTGCATTGTAATTGTTTTGCCACCTAACTTTGCTTTTTAAGGAACAGATATCCTTGTGAATGGACGGAATGCTTTAGGCATTCAAGATTTCTTCTTTTGAAAGCCCTTCTCGACTGCAAGAATGTTTACAAAATCCTCTCGCACAAAATGTTTACGGCAATCAAATAGTAGGCTATAATATAAGACTTCACCCTGTCTGACACTTGTGACGTCACAAGGAAGGGAAGTCACTGCATGGTCGTTTTTTAGGTCAATCAAAAATTACACGATTTATTAATTAATTAAACACATTTTTCAAAAGAATAAAAATAAATAAAATATTTGATAAATCTTATTTTTAAACAAGCTTTCAGAAAATATATAATTTACGTATTTGATTTTCAGGCAGGACTTACCCTTTAATTTAATAAATATAAGCGACTTTTTAATAGTATTATATTATGCAATTGTTTTAATTATTAATGTTAAAAAGATAAACTCCTTAAGGTTAAATGGACAAACAATTAATGCAGGAAATATTTATTTACAACTGTTTAACGTAAATTAATATTATACCTCTAATAATTAAATCTTGTAGCGAATACCATAATACTGGATTTATATAAAGAAATAATAATTAGTCAGTAATATTTGTTATAATACTACAAAACATACATGTTTGGCATCACTAGTGAATCACATTTAGAAACTTTATTTCAATTAAAGGGAGATAATTAACCCGTTTTATTTGCACATGTGGTTTTGTTATTATTTTTTTAAAAAAGACAAATAATTTTATAATGACCATAAAAAATCATATGCACATTTTTCAAACATTACATTAACTACCCAGTTTGTATGATTACTACGTATCAATTCCGCTTTACGATAGTCTTTTCAATATTTATTATGTAAAGCTCATTGACAAATTATAGACAATCTCAGTTAAACTGAGAACAAAATAACAATGAATATTATCAGTTGCTAGATCTCTATCGTGACAACCAAATGATAATTATTACAAAATAGTTACCATAAGTTCGAAAGTTAGGCAATACAATGGGCCGTATTGCTGCTGAGAGTTAACACCCTTGCCCCTTTTACAAGTCAATCTTTTATGACTGACTTGTAATTTACAAGTGCGTCATAAGAGATTGACTTATAAAAGGGGCAAGGGTGTTAACTCTCAGCAGAAATACGGCCCATTTTGTACTTGGTATAAAAGAAAAAAAAAAGAATCACAATCACGTAAATTTTTTTATTATAAATAAACGCTTTGACGATTTTCTCTGGGAATTTCCATTGCTTTCGGCATTGGTCTTGCTAAGTAGTTAAATTAATTCTTATAAAAAAATAAAATTAAATTAAACAAGTATAATAAAGCAGGTTGACTTTCAGGCTGTTGGCACGCTGAATGATTTAGAAATCCTAGTTTGGCATATCATTAGCAAAGGTTGCCGACCCCTGGACAATAGTATTAGTCTATAGCACTATGATTATAGCCTAGTAGAAGGCCTAAATAGTAGGCTAATAAATAATAGTAACTAGTACTAGTAGGCCTACTAAAAATGCTAGTAGCAGCCTAAACATATTTATATCCTATATATACTCCTATACCTAACCTAGTAGGCCTACTAGATAATTGTGAGCAACATGATAGGCTATGCTTATGCTATAGGCTAGGCCGCTAGGACTATGTATTTTTTTTATTAAAATATATACTTGATTAAAGTATTTTAATAATAGACCTGTAAGGCTGTGATTGAAATGATTACACTCAAATAGTAAATGGTAAAACTTATGACAGTTCACAGAATGGTCCATGGAATTTTTCAAAAGATTCCTGATTTTTCAAACGTATGTAATACAAATAAATCATCGAGATTTGACTAGTGTTATAAAAAAAGTGGGGTTGGGGGGGGGGGGGCAGATAAGATCTCGTACCGGCCTCTTATTTCTCTCTCGAGGGCCCTGGCTAACAGCGTGCCAAACTAGGATTCCTAAACCATTCAGCGTGCTAAGAGCCTAAAAGTTGACCTGCTTTATTATGTTTTTATTCTTATTTTTTTATAAGACAACTAAACGCCAAAGCAAGGCCAAAATTTAAGGAAATTTATTGAGAAAATCGTTAAAATTAAAGCGTTTTATATTTAATACAAGCTAAAGTCCCCGGTGTTGCCCGGAATTTTTTTTTTAGTAGGCTTACATAGACAACAGATAAACATTTCATAAACTACAATGAACAAAAAGATATAGGCTAGAAGTAATAATTTTAAAAATATAAATATTAGATTTTATTTACTGAAAACCTTTTAGGAAAGTTTAAGTCCTAAAATCCTTACAATCTATAAAAAAAAAGTAACATTAATGGCAATTAAAAAAAAAAACAGTAGAAAAAAAAAATAAAGCTGTCAGTGGGGATATGAATCCAGATCACCCGCTTGGCAGTTAACACCTCAGTTTTGTGTCACTGACCTATCTAGGCATATATAGTGTCGAATAATAATCCGGAATAATATTCGTCAATATTTTCGGACAATATTTTTTTTTTAAAGTTTCCTTTGAATAACTTTGTAAATTAAATGCATTCAATTGAGTTAGGCTTGATATACTTTTATCTGGCAAGCCATTAATTAAATCATGCCAATTTGGACATCTTCTTTTCAGCACTTTATCCTTTGACGTGTTTTCGAATTGACCAATGGGGATCGGTTTACCTACAAACACGGTCTTTTTATATCTATATATGTATATATGTATATATAGATATAAAAAAACGTGTTTGTGAGTATCATCCTATTTATTTACATTTATACCAAATTTTATTACTAAAGTTTCACATTTATGCATCATTTAGTTGTCAGGATATGGAAAGATCTAGAAACTACAAATATCATTTATATTTTACTCGCAGTTTAACTGAGAATTTCTTTAAGTATTCATTGTGTATTAATCATTAAGCTACACTGTAGTTAATCGGATTTGATACTTTATAATTATACAAAATCGGTAGTTCATATAGTGTTTAAAATGTGGATAAAAATTCTTTAGTCATATATTTATATAAATTTCAACTACTTTTTACAGTTAGTTCATTATAAAGTTTTAAGTTGTAGCCCATTTAGTTTAAAAAAAAACAACAACGACATAATCATATTATAAATATCGAAATTAAAACGAATTAATTATCTCCCTTTAATTAAAATGTTAATTCAATAGTGATGCCAAAAAAGTTATGTTTTTTAATATAAAAAATAGTAGGCCTACTGACTAATTGTTATTTCTTTATATAAATCCAGCATTGTGGTATTCATTACACGATTTAATTATTAGAGGTATAAAATTAATTTACGTTAAACAGTTGTAAATAAACATTTTCTGGATTAATTGTTTGTCCAATTAAGGAGTTAATCTTTTAAACAAACATAATTACAGCAATTACATAATATAATGCTATTAAATAAGTATCTTATATCTATTGAATTAATTTAATAAATTTGTTTTAGAAGTAGCCTACTTATTATGTTTAATTATAGAAGATGGGCGTAAAAACCATTTTAAATGCAATTAGTCTGTGGTCCGAGTCTAGTCTTGCATCTTTATTAATGTTTTTAATGATATTAAATTACTGGTTTGGCCAGGCAGCCATTTCCATGCCCGAATGCTACTCGGGAAGAAAGAGTACTTTTATGCTTTTGTTATGTATCAGCTTCTATCAGCAACTGAAAATAAGTTGCAGGCTTTCAAAAATAAATGCATGAGAAAATTAATTCGAATCTCCTACGTAGATCACAGGACTAGTGCGTATGTGTGGGACACAATATCCTCAATTGCAGGCCACTAAAGAAAACATTATGGCAACAATCAAACAATGCAAACTGATATGGTTCGGCCATGAGTTGGGGCACAATAGTTTGACAAAAACAATCCTCCAGGGCGCGGTGGGCGAATGAGAGGCCGTCAACGGAGATGCTGGTTCGACAATGTAAAGTATTGGACAGGGTTGCAGTTGACTCAACTTTTGACGACCGCTCAGGATAGGCAAAAGTGGATAAAGTTGACTGCCGAAGTGTCCATTCGCTCCCCCCAACGATCACAACGGTCATCGGATTGATGTTGATGATGGTGAAAGGATAAGGAAAGTTTTTTGTCCTTTATGTTTATCTGTGCATTGCAACAGGTTGTTTTTGGGTTGTATTTCTAAGTTAAAATGTATTATTACTTATGTATTATTACTACTTTACTCTTTGCCCTTCTGTCCTCTGGTGTTTCTAGGTTTAGTGATTCAGCTATTGGTGTTACTCTTGTCAGTGCCATCACAAAGAGGGGGGGGGGGGCAGAGGTGGCATATGTCCTGGGGTGACACTTCTAGGGGCGGCAAATATAGTCTAAATGTAGCACTAAACAAAGCTGTTAACAGTATGCAAGGGGGCGTCGCTGAAACGTTTGCCCTGGGGTGCTGCATAGGCTTGTGAGGGCTCTGTACTCTTGTCAGTTGTGAATAGTCGCTAGTAATGAACCTTGCAGCTCGTTTTTGAATTAAATATATTATACCATCGTGCAAAAATAAAAGGAGGTAGGCTATAATGTAAAACTAACTTTGTTTTATATTTTCTTTACCATTAAACCATGCGATAACATTTTGTTTTAATAAAGTTACAAACAACAACAAGTAATTAGTAATTACATACTCAATAATTATTCGTGAAATACTGTTACATTGATAGACTATCAAAGACATTAGTCATTGGCTCAATTTTAGCCAATTAGAAAGTATTTTACTTTGAACCCCGCTATCATAACGGGAAGTGACGTGGTCCAATCACTGAACTATATATACATAGACAAATTGATAAGGTGCTAATTAGTTGCCAAAACATAAACCTAATGGTAAAGCAATAGACGTGTGGATGGCCTTCTGACATAGCAGGGCGTAGTGTAATGATGTAATACACTTATATTACATGTATACAATTTGAATTAATATAAAGACTACAAATACTATAATAAAAGTTTCGATTCAGGGTAAGTTTGTTTAAGTTAAAGTAGTTCAATAGATTTTACATTTATTGATTATGCTTACTAAATATAGAATATAAGGCAATAGCCGGAGAACAGTGGACGAGAGGCAGCGCGTTCGTTTGCGTACTAAGGTCCTGGGTTTTGAATCCGGTGAAGGCTAGGATTTGTTCTCGGGTCTGGAGCGTGTCCCTGAGTCTACCCAGCTCTGATGGGTATCTGACTTTAGTTGGGGTAAAGTTAAGGCGGCTGGGCATTGTGCGTGGCCACACAATCTCTAGCATGCCGTGGCCCCATTTATCAATTTGATCCGACGGGATACTTTTACTAAATATGAACTTTATCTTTCTATAGAGTATAATAATATTTTCTTTATGGTTCTATAACTGTTGGCTGTGTGAAAGATACATTCGGAGCTACATTAACCTCGCTGTCTATAGCTGCGGCCTTAATTAATGGGCGGTTTAGAGTCCCCAAACTGCTTCTTACGCATTGTTCAATTCGGATAATATATTACTATAATTATACTTATTAATTCTCCCTAGATAATAATAATAAGAAGAACATTAAAGCTGGAACTTCTTATCTTATATAATCTTATACAACTTTTAACAAATCAGAATACTGCTTCGTCTTATGATTAACACATGGCCAGAATCTTGTCTAGCATTTAGACATGAAGTTGAAAACAAGCCATCACATCAGGCCATTAGTTTATTGTTTTTTCTCGGTGTCCGTCAACGTATATATTTTATCTAAAACA
>OX421493.1:41319737-41490485 GCA_949126835.1 Anisus vortex
GATGCAAGTCCTGCACGATGTGGGAAGTGACCATCTGCCCGTCATGGTTACTATTAATCTCCGTAAAGCTAGTGGTGATCCTGGAGCTCCCAGGAAATGGATCTTTTCGAAAGCACAATGGGACGAGTATAGACAGTACACCGACGCTGCTTTACTTAATGTGCGAGTAGATTGTAGTAGAACAGTCGACTCAGCGTATGGCGAGTTCATTCGAGTCATACAGGGGGTAGCCCGAAGAACGGTCCCGAGGACCTATGCTAAGCGCAAGTTAAAACCATTCTGGACTTCAGCCCTGGAAAGATTAGTGGGGCAAAGGAAAGCTGCTCGAAGGCGAGCGAGCAGAAGGAAAACGGTGGAGAACCGTAGAGAGTACAATCGGCTGACGGCCGAGGTACGTAGGGCGTTATCGGAAGCGAAACTTTCGAAATGGACTGAGACTTGTGCAAAGCTGGACCTTGCGGATAGCCGGCGGATATGGAACCTCGTTAACCACCTCGAGAGGGCGGAGGTTGCTCGTGCTGCGCCCAATCGGAGAACGTCTGAACCTCTTGTCACGGACCACAAGCAGGCTAGGAAACTGAACTTGCATTTCGCAAATGTAAGTAAGGCAGGTGGCAAAACGGGTGTATCTAAGGCTCTGAAGAAAGTTCTGAGGGAAACTGAGAGAGCCATGAAGGAAGAGGGACAGGCGGACACATTCAAGGTACCCTTCTCCCGGCAAGAGTTGGACTATGTCTTGAGAAGGTGCAAAGCTGGAAAGGCTCCTGGGGCTGATCGAATTGCGAATGAATTCATCACGCATCTAGGGGCAGTAGGCAAAAGCAAACTCTTGGAACATATCAATCGAACTTGGTCGGACGGTGTCCTCCCCATCCTATGGAGACAGGCTGTGGTCGTTCCGATCCTGAAAAAAGGCCAGGATCCGGGACAAGCCGGCAGCTACCGACCGATCTCCCTCACATCGTGTGTAGGGAAGGTAGCTGAGAGGATGATAAATCGGAGGCTTGTGAGGTACTTGGAAGACAATGAGCTGATCACCCCGGGACAAGCTGGTTTTCGAGCTGGAAGGAACTCGATGGACCAGGTGACGCTCTTGGTGCAGAAGATGGCGGACGGATTCCAGAGGAAAGAGTCCACTTTAGCAGTGTTCCTAGATTTTAAACAGGCCTATGACAAGGTCTGGCGGCCGGGGTTGTTGATGAAGCTACAGAAGTTAGGTGTTATATCTAACATGTACAGGTGGATTAAAGGTTTTCTAACCGAAAGGACGTTGGCAACGCGATATGGGAAGGCGACTTCCCGTAAGCGCACTCTGGAGCAAGGTTTGCCTCAGGGTTCCGCCCTTTCCTGTACATTATTCTTGGCCTTTATCAATGACCTGCCGAACTATCTGGGATGCTCGAATCTGCTATTTGCTGACGACCTTACCATATGGAAATCGGGGACGGATATCACTGCTCTCGTGAAATCTGTCCAGCAGGACTTGGCTGTCGTGTCCTGCTTTGCCAAGATGTGGGGATTGGAGGTGAACTGCGTAAAAACAGTTTACTCACTCTTCACTTTAGGGATCGATGTCCTACAAGTACCAATCAGGCTGACGTTAGATGGACATGTGCTGAGGAACGATCCGAAGCCGGTCTATCTAGGAGTGACACTGGACCGTAAACTATCGATGTTTGATCATGTGAGATTGGTCCGAGAGAATGCGATTTCCAAGCTGAGTATTGTTAAGAGACTGGCTAGCACGAGCTGGGGTGCGAAGGCGAGTGTGTTGAGGGTCCTTTACCTAGGTGCGGTAAGGTCCCAAATTGATTACAGCCTGCCAGTGCAGATCTATGCCTCTAAAACTGCTTTGGAGGCACTGGACTCTGTACAAAACCAAGCCCTCCGACTGATATGTGGCACTTTTAGAACAACCCCAACGGTCGCGGTAGAAATCATGGCAAACGTACCTCCTCTTGGCGTGCGACGGAAAAGAGCTGTGATCACTGCTTACGAGCGGTATAAACGGCTGGAGGAAAGCTCTCCCCTCAGGATGATGGTTGATTCCTGGGGGGCTAGGCGTAGGATCAAAATGCAATCTTTCATGCACCATGCTGTGAAACTTTGCGCTGAGATCGAACTCCCAGGGGATCGTAAGGACCTGCGAACGGGAGTTGGCCTTCCTCCATACATATCTCCCTATCTACCAGAGGTACGAATGCAAATGACGGACCCCGCGATCGAAAAACACAGCAGCTTGGCTGAGAAGCTTGCTACTGCCCTTGAGACGGTGCATGCCTATCCGGACTGCATCAAGGCGTACACTGATGGGAGTGCCACCAGTGGGGCCGAGAGGCGGGCTGGGTATGGATGTCTTGTGCAGTACCTAGGGGCAGGTACCCGAAGAGAGAAGCTATCAGGGCCATGTGGTGCAATCTGCAACTACGAAGCAGAGATGGAAGCAATCAGACATGCCGTTGAGGCAATAGGGACAAAGCTAGATGATGAGTCAGAAGTGGGTGCTGACATCGTCATCTTCACTGATGCGCTTTCAGTCCTCCAGGCCATCGATGGTCGGTGGACATGGCCCGGGCGACTCTCAAACATGATCATGTCTATCTCAAATCTGATCTCCAGGCACGGAGTGAAGGTTACTCTCCAATGGATTCCAGGTCATGCAGGAGTCCCGGGGAATGAGATAGCGGACTCCCTAGCCAAGAGGGGGTCCTTGTTGGTACCGGACGTGGACGAATCGTGCTCGATGGAGACAGCAGTGCGACTGATCCGGCAATGGGAGATGGACCAGTGGTACAAGGGCTGGGACGAATCTGACAAGGGCAGGTGTGTTTGGCAGCATTTGAAGAGACCGGATCGTGCTGACGGGTGGTGGAAACTCCGCAGGAAAGACTCAGCCATTATTGCCCAGTGTAGGACTGGGTATTGTGGTATTGGTGCCTATTTCAGCAGATTTAGGCCCAACGAGGATTCGCGGTGTAGAAACTGCATGGAGGCGCTAAAAACGGTCGAACATGTGCTTGTCGAGTGCCCTGCCCTGCAGGGGCTCAGAGTGGACGGGGAAGGCCAACCGTTTGTGCCGACCCTTTACGGGAGTGTGTCACAGCTGCGTGATACTGCAAGTTTCGTTCTCCAGGCCCTAAGAGAGTAATCTCGGCCTGTGTCTCTGCGAAGAGTTCAAGTCTGGTATTTTCTCGAATGATGGCGCTAGAAGGTACTTGCATCGTCGATACAGGATACGCAAAATGCAACGCTATCTGTGAGACGACCATGTCAACATAAACTTGTTGACATAAATAAAACTAGTCTAACTGACTAGTCTAACATTTACATGTTGCGCTAACAGATGGCGTTACTTCAGTTCTTGAGCCAAGCTCGTCACAGTATTTTGCAAAATCGGGACAAAACTCGGTCCTGTCGTGACAAGAAGGTCCATAACAGTGACAGTTCTGATATATCGGGACGTATGGCAACCCTAAGTGTATTGGTACTCTATTAAAGTAAATACAGTTATATATACGTGTATTAGAATCTATACATCATTTTATTCAGAAGTCATTACTCTTTAAGATTTAATATAAACTTCATATAAGATCTTTCGAACTTAAAACCGAATTTCAGTCGACCTCTTGTCTCTGTGACCTACTTTGTGACTCCCCCCTATTTTTCAATTTCATCTATGTGCACAGCCCCTCCATCCCCTTTTTTTTCTTCCAAAACCAAAAATGTAATTTTATTTTAATTTTATTTTAATTTTATTTTAATTTTATTTTAATTTTATTTTAATTTTATTTTAATTTTATTTTAATTTTATTTTAATTTTATTTTAATTTTATTTTATTTTAATTTTAATTTTATTTTAATTAAATTAAAGAACTAAAAGGGAGGCACGGTAGTGAGCGGCAGCGCGTTCGACTGGCGAGCCGAAGGTCCCGGGTTCGAATCTTGGTGCAGGCTAGGATCCTTTCTCGGGTCTGGAGGGTGTCCCTGAGTCTACCCAGCTCTGATAGGTACCTTACCTTAGTTGGGGTAAAGTAAAGGCGGCTGTGCACAGTGCTGGCCACACAATCACCTAGTATGCCGTGGCCACAGAAACTGGTGAACGCTGCTTCATCGGACCTATGGATCTATTCAGTCCGACGGGTACTTTACTTAGATCTATAAATTATTTTCGTTTCAAATTATGATACTAAAAAAATATTAATCTAGTTTTTTTTTTTTTAATTGTGTGCGGGAAAATCGTGCACCAGTTAGGGGAAGTCCATTAATTACGTCAACAATTTTTAGGCAATTTTTACCTCCCCCTTGTCAACAACTGTCAAACATTCAGAGACCCCCCCCCCTATATAATTATGTCAACAATTTGTTACCCCTCTCCCCCATAACAAGTAACAATATTTTAGACGCTGGCTTTTATGTTTATAATAGATTTGAAACGGAAAGGTCTATACCAGGGGTCGGCAACCTATTGCTAATGGTGTACCAAGCTAGGATTTTTAAATCATTCAACCTGCTCTATTATACTTGTTTTCTTATAAAACAAGTAGGTAATTTAAATCCGTAGCTAGACAAAGGCCAAAAGCAAAGGAACTCTATAGAGAAAATCGTTAAAGCGTTTTATAATTAATTTTAAAAAATAATGTTTGTCATTTCAATGCCCATTTCCTTAAAGGTTTAAAATTCAGCTGGCTACGTTTTAAAATCGCCAGCATCCTTACACTTAATAAAAAAAAAAACTATCTACATCTAAGAAGGTGGTAGTAAGATTAAGCCAGTTATGCTTGATTAGGTATGAAAAAATCAATTTGAAAGTCTTGAAACTCCGCTTTGAGTGCTTCGATGTGTTTCTGAAAAAGCCCAACTATCTATCTTAATATATTATGCCTTTGTAATGGGAAGTTGGCTACATGTAGTTAAATGTTGTGAAATTGATTTCACTCAATATAAATATTACTGAAAAATATAGTTCTTTTTGTTTTCATCAATAATAAAACACCTCTTGGAGGTTTCTCGCGTGCCATTGAAAATCGCTCTGCGTGCCAAGTTTGGCACGCGTGTCTTATGTTGCCGACCCCTGGTCTATACTATAGTTAATTGTGATACATTTTAAAACATGTGTCACATATTGGTAGCTCAAATACTGGAACACACATTACTTATTCCCTCACTCTCTCTCTCTCTACGCAAGATTTGTGGGCGGGGCTAAATTTTTCCATTTCCTTGACTTTTAGTACGAATGCTAAAGATTCTTAGTAATCTTGGGATTCCACTCTTGTGCCGGCCTCAAATTCTTGGAATGGCTAGGAACAGCTTATTATTTCTCGTACAGGGGAGTTCCTATCATTTTTATTATGAGTTTTGTAATGATACCATTATTTTCACCCCTCCTAGTAATAGGTCTGTTCCCCGCACTACTACGCGAGTATTTAATTATTCGCGTTGTCTTTCAAAGCAGTCAGTTTCTGCAGAGTTTTTGCAGAGAGTTAGTTTTGTAGATACTTTTCTTTGAGCTTGTTATGGACGCTTGTGTTGGCACTATTTTCTTCTAACTGTATATAATCTTCATATTGTATATACTTATCACCTGAATTAAATTATCAACAACCTTTACACTGAAGCTTCCTCGTCAAGTTACTATTTTTGTTTCATTGTTTACCATATTATAATATATCTATTTATTTACAACTATAACGTCAAGGAAAGGAACTGTTAGAACGCAAATCCTGAGTTAGTGCCCAGGACAATAAAGAGAGTTCGTGTAATACTGAAATATAAGTAATAATAACCAAAGTCTACCCTAGGACGAACGAGAATTATCAACAACATTTACACGGCTCTGACCACAAGGGGACTGTGGTCGTAACACTTGTTTAAACGATTTTTAATTGACTATAACTCTCATAGGTGTAGCACGAGGGGGTGAAACATGATTCCTACCCCTCCCCACTCGCCCCTTCCACATTGTTTTTCCAATCCGAGGATTTTAACAATATTTTTGTTTACTATTGTTCTTTTCATATTGTTCTGTTCTAGTGTCCTTTCTAATTTTACGTTTCTAATAAATGAACTTTTGGAACAATGTTAATTTTTAACTAGTTTAGGGGAAAATTGTGCACCAGTTGTAAATTAGCCTTCAATTTTAACCATATGTTCACTATTCCTTCTAGTCGCCAAACTGACACTTTAACCTCTACGTACGTTAGCTTACTACTAAATGAAAACTAACATTTGAAATATGCCCCAATTTCGACCTCCTAAACAGTACAATTGTTCCAAGTTACGTCGCTGATTCAGCATACTGATTGTGTGTGATCCAGAATTCAGAAACCGCTTGAGTAAAAAAAAAATTGAAAAGTGAAATAGTGTCTTAAATCAAAAACAGACACCTTGACTTTTCTCGCGAAACCCTAATTCCACGGAGACCCATTTGGGAACCACTGAACTAAATATTTTTAAAACACAAAATAAAATCCTTGTTAATAAAACATGAAATCACTGAAATTGTATTCTAGTAAATATTTACGGTAATTAAAAGTGAGGGTCGGTTTGTTTGATTCATTGTTTTTTTCTATTTAAACGTACAAACCACAAATTAAACAAATGCGTATTTAAATATATTTTTATATTTTTAATTCAAATTTGTCACTAAGAACACTTTCCCAAGGCTGCTTATGTTTATACAGGTATAGACTAAAAGTTAATTTTTTTAATTATATATTACAAAACAACAACAAAAAATAGGAAGTTGGAAAGGACAAAAACAAGCCAAAATATAAAATAACTTTTTATTAAAAAGACATTATAGAAAAAATAATAATAACAAGTCAAGGAAAATTCTCCATTATAATATTTAGGAGGAAAAAAGCGCAGAATTAGTTTAAAAGAAAAGAAAAACAACTGGCATGATACTTGCTATAGAAGCTTTAAAAAATAAATATATTCTATGTGTGGTTGTCTTTCTTTCGGACAGTTCGCTCCCCTGTTGCACTTTTTCACTTTGGAAAAAAAATTGATTATAATAAATAACTCTGCATGATAAATGAAGAGTTTGTATAGCAGCAAAAATCAGAATACACAAAATAATTATTTTCAATTAGGATTATAATAATATGATTTGCTAATTATGATACATAAATTATGAATACTAATTATGACATTTTGTCTTTTTTAAACACACACACATTAAAACAAACATCTTGGTTGATCAAAAAAAAAAAAAAGAAAAACATTATAATATTAATAATCTGGAGATATGCTGGCCATAATCACACAGTCAATAAACATCAAGTTTTGGAATGTTATAGAGTTTTAAGGAATCAGTATCAGGCCTTTGTAAAAACAAAACAAAAAAAAAAGCACAAATAATTTCAGAATTTAGCGAGGAAGTGTTATCTTATAGAAATATACAATAAATAAATCAGTAAATTTATTCAAATTCTTATTGTATCTGATTACAAAAATAAGGAAACAGGACCAAAATAAAATATATATTTAAACAATATAGCTCTGACTGACAGACATAAAAAGTACATATAAATAAAGATAGATTTCATAGACAGCACCTTCCCCTCCACATAGGCACTTTTGCGATCATGATGTTGTCAACATGTGAATGTCACATGTCAATATTTTATATATATATATGTATAGCACATGGTTTTATATAAGGGTTATGCTAATTAAAGGGGTCAAATTAAAAGTAGGGTTTGCTCTGTGATTGAATGTACAGACACATAGTATTACTTCACAATGTAAGTGTTGCCTAATTATATAAATTCTCTCTGCCTCTCCAACTCATCTACAATGTGACTGGTTGGTTTATTGTCAGTGAACTAGATTGTCATTCTGATAGTTCCTGGTTCAAATCCAATTACAAAAAAATATTTTTCAAGCCAGCGGTTGAACCATCTCTGACAGTAGTTGGGAGGGGGGAGTTAAAAAGATGGAATGGAGGGCATTGTGCTGGCCATACAAGAGGCCAAGAAACAGTTGATCTCAGATTCACTAGCAATATGGACTAGGTCTGAAAGAGTTCTAAATGCTACTGATCTCTATATATACACACCAAATAGCTAAGCTTTTATAGAACTATAGCTTGTCTTTTTTTTATCTTATTAATTTGCAAATTAATGAATAAATCTTGTATTTATTTCAATACTACTTACACCTGTGCATGTAGATTAATCGAATATTTTTAAGATGTTAAAATCTGCACTAAAATATTAATAAATTTGTTGACACAAAATTTTTTGCTCTAATTTATAATGTCTGTTCCCCCCCCCTCCCCCAATTTACATCCAAATCAGTGATTATTGTTCATTATTTGTATAGGTTTCAACATTTCTGAGTTTTTATTCCTATAACTCACTTTTATAGATCAGTGAATGGTGTAATCAATTCTAGCCTCAACTTGAACATACAAATTTAATATGGAGGTGCTATCCATTCTATTTATTTACAGAAAAAACTCTTAGCCTAAGATTTGGGTCATACAAACACAAGGAACACTCTCGGTTCATCACACACAATGGCTACTACCTGAAAGCAATCTATTAGGAATCTGCAAACAAGTTCATTAACCTAAACAAGCAGCAGTAATAGCAAATCCTTAAAAAAAAATGTCAATGCCTTACTTATAAATATTGCTAGTTACTTATACAAAGAAAAACTATGTCATAAATTTTTGTTGAGCATTATTACTAAAATTATCGTCCGCCAATGGTTTAAGTATGCAATGAACATGGTTTAATTAGCCTTGCAATGAGGAGACAATTGTAATTTGCATAGATATTTTCCATAATTATCTTTTCCAAATATCATATCTTTCAGTTATGCAAATTTAACTACGCTCCACTACAAACCCCCACTCCCCTTCCCAAAAAGACAAAAATTACTTGTGTTTTATTTCAACAAACTCAACTCAACAACATGGACGTAGACACATTGGTGGTTCCAACTATTGCAAGTCTTAGGTATAAATCCCTACAGAAACAAATAAGGGAAGAACTACAAAAATTCGGAATCTGAATATATACTTTGGTACCAATCCTATCTCCGTAATGTCAATCTAAAATGCCAGTATTTCTATATTTTAAGAATTTCAAATTAGGCTTGAGGTTTTTGCTTTCTTTCCTGTCACCATTAAGAATTCAGCATCAATCTTGTCCATAGAGAAAGCCAACAATGGCAGTGCAAATATCTAGATGCTGAGGAAGTCGTGCCTCAAACTTTCTGATTCATAAGCTTTAGTAGATAGAGAACCGTCAAAAGGTATAAAGCAAGAAACTTCTAGTAACAAATTTGTAATACCTGGCCATATATATACATATATAATTGTTCAAGCAAGTAACAAATGCACATTATAAATACATTTTCAGCTTAATATTTTAGTTTTAGTTTGAAATCAGGATAAATATTTGTCTGCTAATTGATCAAATGAGGATGACAAATGCTAACATGATCTAACCACAACTTAGCATCAGTTGAGCAAAGCAAAATATGGGAGGGGTGGGCATTGAAAGTGTTTAGTGCATAATGAATCCCAAGGTCACAGAAATTCATTGCGTATTTCATAGAAATGAAGAAAATGTTTTGTATTTGTGAAAAACTAAAATATAAAGCATCCAACCAATCAAATCTCACCAGAGTGTCACAACTTTCATAGTAATATAGTAAAGTAAGTAAAGTACCCTTCAAACCAAATTGATCATAGGGCTGGTGAAGCTTACTAGGGGATGTGTGGCCAGCACAACGTCAAGAGGCCTTTACTTTACCCCAACTAATGTCGGGTACCCATCAGAGCTGGGTAGACTCAGGGACACCCTCGAAAATCCTAGCCTTCACCAGAATTCAAATCCAGAAACTTTGGAACACCAGTCAAGCAAGCTGCTCCCTTGGCAACAGTGCCCCATACAACTGTCATACAGGAGATCATAAATATTTAGATGATGATAAGGCAAGTGTTTACAAAATGTCTTCAGTGTCAAAGGTCATTTGGTATCACAAAAACACTAACACATGTTTGTCAAAAATTTGCACCTGTACAAAACGCACAGAGGTTGCTGACCCGAATAGTCTAACGCACAAGTAGCTGACTAACACAGGCCAACAAACACATAGCTAGCTAAGTAGCTAAAATACATAGAAACTACACAAACAACACACAGGTAGCTAATTAACTAAACACACAGGGTAGCTAATTAACTAAACTCACAAGTAGCCAATTAGCCAAACACAGAGGTAGCTTACTAAACTAGCCAAACACACAGGTGGCTGACAAAATTAGCTTAAACACACAGGTATCTAGCCAGAAGCCAACCACACACACAGACACAATAAAAACCGGCACATTTCAACAATTTCACTAGGCAGAGTTTGTTTCCTAGTATCATAGGGGCAGTATCTACCTGTGTGTATCATAGGGGCAGTATCTACCTGTGTGTATCATAGGGGCAGTATCTACCTGTGTGTATCATAGGGGCAGTATCTACCTGTGTGTATCATAGGGGCAGTATCTACCTGTGCTTATCATAGGGTCAGTATCTACCCCTACTCTCAAGGCTTAAAGAAGATAGGAAGTAGGCAGTCAGACAAACAGAATAATCAAGGGTTCAAGCAAGAGAGAAATATAAATAAATGCTGTAATGACATTTCCAACATTTAAAACAGATTTGTTTTTAACAATTTTAATATACGGAAAATAACTTACATTCACATTTAGAATGGAAATATTTCTAAAGTACCGAAGTTCACATAGTATAAATTTTCAATTAAAGGTCATTTTGAATCATTTCTTCTTCGGTTTTTACCAGAAGCAATCTTCAAAATCAATTCTTTATTTTTCAAGCACAGAGCAAAGTAAGAACAACAAAAATGTGTAGAAGAAGCTTGTGATGTTAAATTTTGTGTGTAATTTTGGCCAACAGATTAATATTGACTGCATCTGTGCATTTTGCATCAGCTTGATTTAAACTTAGTAGAGCATTTATATTACGTGCCTAATAAGCTTGCATATTTATTGTGTTAACTTAATTATTGCATAACTTTTCAACAAACATTCTAAGTTTGGGGAAACATTTTATTAAACAACTTAGCAACATATCGCTGCAACTAACTTTTTTTTTTTATTTTACGTGTTCAAAAAAGAAACGAAAAATCAACATTAATCAGCAATAATTCAGCATTTAAAGGGGAAAAATAAATTTGTTAAAATCAAAGAATGGATCTCAATGGGTTTTGGTTTGGTCTGATGGCAGACATTTCTTTTGGAAGCAAGTCGAGCAAGCCGACGTAACAGGCCTGCGCAGGTAATAAACTATTCAATGATGTAGCTGGAAGATGTGAGGAAATACATAAAGAATTTTTCAAAACACACACACATGCACACACTAACAACACACACTCACTTAACTAAACAGGCACACAGTATTATGGATCAAATTATGGTAATACCAGGAGCACCTTTTTACATTACTATTTGCATCCTTGATAAAATATAAGGACAACAAAAAAAAAAGAAATACATAGCCTACACAAAATGATAACAATGTTTATCTGGCAAAGAAAAAAACAACTTAAAGATCTACACTTGTATATACTTTACAATTTTAAAGCTGGCCAATAAAAAAATTTGTCAAGAAATAATCATAAAACAAAATATTATTTCATTTAAAATATACAGGATTCACGCACTGTCACAATTTATTGATAATCAACTAATTGCTTTTTTTATATTTTTATTTCACTTATTCATTTGCCCGAGAATTTTCATTTCCATTTTTTTTTTACTTTTATTTTCAGATATTTTTAAACCGTTTTTTTTTTTTTATTATTTCCCTTTCAATCATAAAGTAAGAAAAGACAAACTACCAAAAATAAAAAATCTATTTCAGTTTTTTAGAGTTTCCGTTTGCGGTCACCCCGTTGGTCATGGCATGTCCGTTTTTGGACGCGGCGACACTCTCCTTCTGAGCGGTGCTGGACTTGAAGATGTAGGCTCTGACATAAAAGTTGATAAACAACAACAGGATGGTGAAGGTGTAGATAAACACGGCGTAAACAAAGGCCTTTGAGAACTTGCAGTCATAAACAGCGTTGATGACGCCCTGCGACAAGAAGATGACAAACTGGCTCTGAGGACAGGACAAACAAAAAAACTCAGATGAGCCAAATCATGATATTGAATCCTGGCTGTTTTCTTCTACTTAAAAAAAAACAATGATAAAAATCCAAAAAAATAAAAACAAATCAAAGGTGCATTTTAAATCATTGTCTTAAGTCATCAAGAAAATCGCAGAGGTGCCTTCAAAGATGAAAGTACTTGCATGAAATTGATGCATATCCTAGGATTAACTCTAGTCTAGCCTTTCAAAATAGTGCTCACAACTTAAATTTTGAAGTTCATCTTACACAGCACACACTACTTTCATATTCATATAATTAATTCCTTGTCCAATGTGCTAAAGGAAAATGTATAAGTATACTTATATGGACTTTAAATGCAGTTTTCATGGTCCATTTAGCTCTTTTCTGGGGTATATCTGTCTCGAGGCCACAGAACAAAAGCACTTTACAGTTCATGTGTTAAACTAATTAAGCCAAAAGGTTATTTAGGAAAAAAACCACCTTCTTTTAGATAGACCTTGCATATGGAATAAAAGAGGTTGTAAAATTTACTTTGCTAAGCATTTCATTAGATTCTTGTGTTGTATTCTAATTCTAAGTTAGAATTGAATATTTTATGTATTTTACTTTTTAACAAAATTGTTTTGCTAATGTTAAATGATTCTACTAACATCCTTACACTAGTTACCATAGTTGTAAATATTCCTTTCAGCTCTTCTCTGAATTTCTTGGGTTCAAACCTGATAATGTCACCCAATTTAAAAGTCTCTTAAACCAGATGAGACTTCTGGCTTTTAATACTTAAGATTAGGGATGTTAAAACCGTTTTTTTTTTCAAATTTTACCAGCTTTGAAGCCCATGGTTACAGAATTGGGTAATGCTAGCTGTGTTTGTTCCCATGAGTTGATGGTGTCCCTAGAGTCTGTCCTGCTCTGATGGACAGCCATAATCTACTGGGGAAAGTAAAGGGGCCTGGACACTGTGCTGGCCACACAATCGCCATTTCTACCAGCCAATAAATCTGGTGACCTCTGCTTTGTTCTTCCTATAGAACTTTAACAGAATGCAAGTTGATTCTACTAGTAGTTTAAAGTTATTATTTCTCTGATATGTTACGGACGCTCCTTCTGTACAAAAGATTATTGCCCCTATCCATGGTTTGATTATTGCCCCTATGCTTATCCATGGTCTAGTCTTGCATTTTGACCAGTGTTTTAATTGATGTTTACATTTTTTCCTGGTTTGTCCACTAAGCCAAATCCAGTTTTTTTATTAAATTTTCATTTTATTGTTTAAGATTTTTAAAAATTTATTAGTCTACTACTACTATTAAAACTGGAAATACTAAAAATGCTGTTGTTTTAAATAACCTTGAAAAAAAACTTTTGTGAAAATAAGCACTTACAATTTGCATCCTTGTGAGATATTTTTTCCACCACAAATATTTGGCCATGTGAGGCCCACAAGCTGATAAACCATAATATGTGTACATGACAGCATGGATGAAACTATTAATCAGTGGATAGATTATATCTGTGGATAAAAAAAAATAGGTGACGTTTTAATATCCATGGATTAAAAATCAGACTTTCTACAATTAATTGTCACTACTGTAATTTTTTTTTTCCTTTCGATTACACCCCTAGTAAATTAAGGATTTTTCTAAACCCAATTTGGGCCTTCTCGCAAGTTAAAAATATCTTCTAGACTTGAGGCTAATGGTAATTTAAAAATATTTTCTAGACCTACATTTGCTACCTGGCAAGTGAAACTTTTAGAAATACTTTTAGAAATAGAAGTTAAAAATATATTTTAGACTTACTTGTGCCTCCTGGCAGAAACTTGACACCTAGCCATGTAAAGACGGTCATAGTGGCATGGTGATACACATGAAGAAATGTAATCTGGTTGTTCTTTTTGCGAACTACAAAAAAAATCTGCAAGAGCATAAAAAAAATAATTGTAATCTTAATGCTATTACCATTCAATTCTCTCTAATTCCAATTCTTACCATAGCTAACTCACTGGGTGCTCTTTTTAACATTGACGAACAAGATTTATATAGGAGATGGCCAGATTCTGCCTTTGTTTTAGGAAACACCAGAACGACATGAGGATGTATAGTAACTGACTAGTTGACCTGTGGAACTTAGTGTCCATACAGAAGATGTGTATGTTGAAAGTAAAAGAGTGAGACAACAACTATAACAAAAAAACAAACACATCTTACAGTATACGACTACAATATAGATATAAAACATGAAAAACAAAAACCTTGTTGAGTGGAAAAGATCAAAGGGAAGTGAACTCTTGTGTAACTTTTTCAACGATTTCAAGTTTATCAACAAAAAACTAAGAGATAATATTTATTAGTTATATTTCTTTTCCCAAACTAAATACATACAATTCATATAATTATCAAGCATGTCTATTTTACAATGTATATTTATAAAAATATCAACTAGTAGGCAGAAAAACTGTATAAATACAATACACAAGTGTATTTAAATAATTTACTGGTAGCTAGTTTAGCCAATAGATTTAACAAAATTGAGTCATAGAGCATTGACTTTTAAGTTCTAACTTTTTAAATATTCAAATATATTGTCCTCAAGATGATAAGAAAGATATTTGTAGAGTCCAGACAAACAATTTTCACAATTTTGTAGTTTTGAGATTTGTTAAGTTAAGCTGTGCCTCTTTTTTAAATTGGACATGTTTGTTTGTTTTTTTGTGTTAATTTTCTAATTTTCATTTGGTAATATTTTTGTTTTTTTATAGCCTAAAAAGTGTTTTGGTACACACTCTATAACATGACTATTTACAAGCAAGGAGAATAACTAAATATGGTTAAATAATCATATAAACCTGATTTAAGTAGCAATATATATATATATATATATATATATATATATATATATATATTACCCCTTTTTTTCTCCTTGTATCATCAGTTGAATTTAACTTACCGTAAATGTTTTGAGTCTTTTTTTTTTATTATATTTTTTGTTTATGGTTGAAGTGAAAATTTTTGGATGTTTTATAGTAAGATAATGAGAGTTTATCTTTTCACATTACATCTGCATACAAAAATATATGCAATATATGACAGCTAACCGTACAATATTTTCATTAACTGTAGCATTTCTAGTCTTATACTTTATTTTTAATTATTATTTATCAATTTAAAAACTAATTTTTAAACTGTTCAATAGCAATGGTGTGTATATAATATATAATTTTAATGTAAGGGAAATATACAATTGTAAACTAATTGTACGTGTTTTGTTGTTTTTTTTGCATACGGTAATATGTATGTCATATTTGTTGAAGTAGGCCTGCTAGGAATAAGTACTAAATAGACTTTATATATCAGTGTTTCTTGTCATGTTGTCAACTGGTAAGCCCATGAGCAGTTACTGTACTTGTTACCATACGTGAAGCCGGCTGGCCGTGTGGTTAGCTCACCGGACTGTCAACCAAAAAAACACCTGACACGTCGCGGGTTCTATCCCCGCCACCGGTAGACCCCTGTCGCCCTACAGCAGTTTTGGGACTAGATGACGTTAATATTGAGTTGTTATCACAAGCGCTTAACCGGCAGCAGTGAAATCTCTCACAGATTAATAGTCTTCTAGAGCGCACTGAGCATGCTAAAATAGCATGGATAGAAGCGCTATATAAATTACCATTATTATTATTATTATTATTCTGTTTTATTATTAAGTTACAAACTATTCTGAATTATTTTTAAGATACATTTTTAAAAAGTCCTTTTTTTTTTTTAATTTAAAATCATTTTGGAAGATGTTTAGATAGAAAAAGTTGTCAAAGCAACCAGTACAGTAAAGTAGGAGACTGGTAAAAGCCATAGTTGGAGTCAGACAGGGATGTTTACTCTCCCCCTTACTTTTTACAAACTCTTTTAGGGAAGGATTATGACAGATGAGCTGGAGGACCACATTGGAACAATCATCATCTGTGGGAGAACCATCATCCAACCTGCTCTTTGCTTTACTGATGACATAGACTTGTCTAGCTGGCAGTTAAATTTGAGCCATCAACATCATCTGACCACACACAAGTACTTGCTTACCGCTGTCCAGATCAGGACACTAAGGTGGTGTGGGCACAGAGCAGGATCTGAAGCGTTTTGCAAAGACAATTCTGCAGTGCACAGAGCAGGGAGGAAGGAAAAGAAGCAGACAGAAAAACAAAGGTGGGAGAATGACATAAAAGAGTAGAATGGTCTGCCCGTCTCAGCATCACTATTGATAACATAGCAGCCAACAGCGGTGTCCCAAAGACACACACATGGTTATAGGATGGGTGAAGAGAAATTTTGTTTGAAAGAGTTTGGCTAACAGCCCACATATAAGTGTGTCTGGCTATTTATTGATCACTACACATTTGTTTTGTTACTTATGAGCTGAATTGCTACCTGTTTGTTTGAAGGTAATCATTATAAGAGATAATCTGATCATGTTGATAATCATGATTATCAAAATGGCATAATCATAAAAGGTGCATAATTTTATTCTTTATTAAAAAAAAAAAGATACCAGAACGGAAAAAACTATTGCACAATAAAAACTAAAAATTCTCTTAAATCAGATGTAAAACATACCGTATCTAGGAACTCTATCAGTTTTGATATAAAGAACAACCATCCAACTCTGACATACTGAAAAACAAAATTAAAATTTGAATGTATTAAATAAACATATGAAATAAAATGTATAGAAACTAGTTCTGAAAATGTTTGCCATTAAAGAGTTTCGGCCCAAATATGTCATTTGGTTGCAAACTGATTCTATTCCCATCATGCATCTAGTGCGTTGATTCACTAAATTTGTCCACCTCTCATAGGAAGTATCCCATTCAAACCACATTGGTCCATGGGGCAAGTGAAGCAGCATTCACAAGTTCACTGCACACTAATGGATTGTGTAGCCAGCATACAATGTCAAGCCATTTTATTTCTCCCCCACAAATGTCAGTTACCTTTCACAGCTGGGTAGTTTAGGCACACACTCCAGACCTAGGTTGAAAAATCCTGGTATTTATATTATTGGGATTGAACCACAATCCATAGTGTACTAGACCACTGTGCATACAACTCTTTTATTTCTCCTCCTCCCATCTTCCAAACTCCACTCGAGAATTTTCACTTTGACAGCCCTTTTCTAGCAAGATAATTTTACCCCTACTTCTACCGGTATCCCATTTGTAACCCTTAGGGATATTTGTAGCACAGTTAGGGATCCATTTATCTACTGTATTTACTAAATAAAAGATATTGAAACTATTCTAACACTTGCAAACATCAAGTTCTAGCAACTATTATGTTCAAATACTTACAAACTATCAAATAAATACTTATACTTACAAAATATTTCTGCAGAAGAAAAAAGAAAAAAAAATGTGTTTAAGATACAAAAGAGAAAAACTGTACTAAATGAATAAATTTGCAGCATGGCAATACTATTTACATAATATATACAACTTATGTTGAACAATCTTCCAGTTCATTTTGTGTTTTCCAACTTTTATATTGCCCCATCTCCTAATTAAATTCTGAAAAAGTGCATACTTTGGACCAGATTTTTCATGAACAAATATTGGTATGGGGTACTCTCCCGCCTGAATAAATTAAGGACTACAAATATTTAACTGCATGTAGGGAATGTCCATTTTTTAAATTATGAGAATCCTGTTTGTACTTTGTTTTGTGAAGTGTATTAAAAAGCAAGTGGGAAAAACTTGTCCAACAAAACATCGCAATTTTTAGTATGACTAGTTTTAAAAAAAAGCAACACATCCCTTTCAGGCCGATTTGGTCCATGGTGCTAGTAAAACAACCAAGGCATGCAAATGCAATTTGTGGCCAGCCCAATGCCCCCACCCACATTTCCTTTCTTAAATTAAATTGTCAGGTAAGCACCAGAGTTAAGTAGACTCAGGTTCCCCCCCCCCCCCCACTCTGACCTAGGGTCAAAATTTAGACTTTTTTTTTACTCAGACTTGAGCACAAGACTATCCAAACCCACTCATAACACAGAACCCATTACACCACATGGAAAACCAGGTCTAACTTCAAATCCAATTTGTAAAAATGTAAAATACTTACTAAACCACTTTCATCAGAGAACTGATATTTCTCCATTTCATCACAGAAGACAGAGTATCCCCCGGCCTTGAACATTCCAAACACAGACTAAAGCAAAACATCAACAACAAAAAATGTTTATGTAATGTAAAGTAAGTTTCATCAAACAAGTTTTAATGGAAATATGAAACCGAAGGCAGTAACAAAAAAAGACCTACAGATTTTAAGTATTAATACTTGTGGAGCGCTGATGCAAATGTAAATTTAAAAAATGTAATTTTCAGCTGACATTGTCAATTCATGTGCAAATACTAAAAGTTTATTATATATATGGCTCTTATCTGTCTCGCAAGACGATGGATAAGCCCTTAGGATTTTAATGAGGGACAGCGCTTGCTAAAAGTTTATTATATCTTAAAAAAAGAAGTTTGTGATATGCTGTTGTTATCTTTAGCTTTGTCCATCAAATGACAAATGTATCAGTCATAAAGGCAGAATCTAAATTTTTGTCCATCATTTGATTGACAAAGTTTAAGATGCTTCCGTCAGGAGAATGTCAGAATCTTAAGCTTTTTCAATCAAATGACAGATCTAACAGTCACGAAGTCAAAAATCAAATGTGTTTTTTTACTTACACATAGAGATATATAGGAAGACAGGATCACCATGGCGAAGTTGTACACTATAATGGTGGTCTTTATATTCAATGGCTTGTAAGGCACCATCCATTTGGGACCCTGCCAGACAACAATGAGATAGAGCCCTATCAAAGCCAGCATCTTGTCTGGTGAGTCCAGGAGCGGGTAGCCCTCTGTGCGTGGATCTGCAAAGAAAGATTTGAAACAAGTGGGTTACGCTTTACACCAATTGAGTTCTAGAAAAACTATCATTATTATTAGTGTCTATGCTTTCACATTGGAAGGTATCTTTAGTTTAAACAGTTTGTGAGGGGAGGGGGCTGTAATTTTAACAAAAAAAGTTTTGCTGAAATCTGCATTATGAAATCTAATTAAAGTGATTGGGGACCCTAGGATTAAAAAAAAGGAGATGATATTTGAGTGGTAGAATAATGAAGAATGAAAACAAAATGTGAATTTATGATATTTAAATGTAAAGGGCATGTTGCAAATTGAAGAGAAGACTTATGTACCTCATAGGGTTATAAATGTGATGAAGAGCTTAAGGTCAACTAATGGAGAAAGAAAAGATGTGTTATCCCAAAATGATGTCTAGCATGCAGAATTAGGGAAACCAAAACTTTTAAGCTATGTTACATAAAGATTGAGGTATGGTGCCGTAGATGATATCTTATGATAATAATTGGGGGCACTAGAATACCTGAGAAATCAAGCTGATGCCATATTATATCTAAGAGATATTATGGTATATCTAAGTAAGGTAAGGGGTTGGTCCCCTTGGTTCTGAAATTTAGGATTGGATGAACCATCAACTGTCTGATGAACAAGGTGCACAAAAAATTGAACATTAAACACAATTTGCAAGCAAGTTGTTTTCAATTTTTAAGGATGAATTCTTGATCAAACTGCCTATCACTGCTTATCGAATATATGTCATAGGCAAGGACACAGATTTTCTTTATATCTCTACATTAAATATAGTATGCCCTTCTTTCCCTATCTCTTTGTCTTGCTTTCTGTCTCTCTCTTTCTTATCAATCATTCCTTCTATTTCTTTTCTATCTCTCCTCTCTGTCACCTTTCTCTTTTCCTTTATCTTTCTTTATCCATTCTTCCTCTTCTATCTCCACTTTTTCGTTCTTCTATTACTTTCTCTCATTCTCTCTCTCTCTCTTTTTCCTATAATACCATTACAGTGTCAGAAAAAAATAAAGAAATCTCTTAAGCCTGCCATTCCAGCTGTATTATTTTTTGTTTCATTTTTTGCTTTAGTAAATTATACTAATGTAAAAATAAATAACATTAAAAATAAAACATGCCTGCTTATAGTTAGTCAAGCACTTGGGATCTTATCAATAGCACAAAACGCAAGATAAGAAACGGGTTTTTCCGATTACTCAACATAGCGTTGAATTCACCTTCACGCGTTTGAACTGGGTACGGTTTTCTTTTAACGGGATCACAATGTTGCGATCGGAAGGATGGGGGGGGGGGGGAGGGGGGGCGTATCAAATATCAAACGCCTCCCTTTGGTCCCACTGCATTTTTGTATATGTGATCTCCCCCCCCCCCCCACACACACACCCCCGAGAATGAAACCAAACATGAAAAAGTTTTTTTTTTTTTTAAGTAGGATTTGAACCCGTGACCATTCAAATAGCAAATCGAGGCGTTGCCTCTCAACCACAGTGGCCTATATGTAGAAAGTGGAGGAAGAGGTGATCATACAATTCAGAAAAAAATCCATACAACGACAAAACAAGTACAGTATTGTCTTGGTGGTTGGGACAAGACCATCGTAAGTATTTACGTAGGGTCTTGGCTGGGCGCAGGTAGGGGCGGGCGTCTATGGTGTGGGTGTGTGGGATGGGGTGGATGGACCAGAGAAGTCAGATGTCGCCACTGTACTATAAAAGCCCAGAGCCGCGAGGCGAATGTTTAATAAAAAAAAATGTATTTAAAATAAAACAACAGGTGTATCGAATCAATAATGGGAGAGCGTTGGGGGAGCAGGATGAGGATGAGGAGGTGTCACGCGGGGAGAGGGGGGGAAATGGACGAGGGGGGCTCGAGGGGCAGGTGGGGTGATAGTGAATAATTGGCCCAATGAACTCAAGATCTAAAATTTATATTGTGTTAGTGATGGCATTGACCTTGTTCGTTGTTGTAGTTCTTAAATTAGAAGAAAGAAGTCCACTTTGGACTATGAACTATCGAAACATATTTTTATAAAATATAACACAGTATATAGAGCAAGACTAGTGCCCTTATCTTTAAAGGTCGACAGACGAATGCACAGGAAAGTAAGAATATAGGAGGGGAGGTGGGGATTTAACGCTTGAAGAAAGAAAATGTAATCAAATGAAAGGGGAGGTAAGTAAGATTTTTTTAACGAGGCGGGTGACGCCTGAAGTAATCAAATGCAAGGGGAGGTCATCAAAGATTTGAGAGCAGTAACACCAAATGCAAGGGAGGAAATCTGAAATTAAAAATGTCTTAGTAAACTTTTTTTTCAACGTTTCTTTGCAAGCATCTCTTCTTTTTTTTTCTCCCCACCCCTTGACTCTCTTTCTGTCTCTCTCTCTCGCTCGCTCCATATCTATGGGATTATTTCAAACATCGAAGTGTCTCATATAAAATGATTCATATCAGGTGCAAGGTGTCAACCATCTGGAGTTAACCCTTTTAAACCTTAACACTAAGTGAACTTTAACCTTCCAACACACCTTTTCAGCCACAAATACAATAAATCCTAGATCACCCATCAAAGGCTTTTTATTTATTTATTTATTTTTGTTCGATGATTATTTCTTTCTTCTTTCGTTTTGTATTTACTAAAAATCATAAAGAGTAATTCACGTTTCTTTTCATCAAAGTGAATCTAAGAGTTCAACTTGACATTAACTCATTGTACTAAAGTGAATTTAAGAGTTCAACTTGATACCAACTCATTGTACTAAAGTGAATCTAAGAGTTAAACTTGACACCAACTCATTGTATTAAAGTGAATCTAAGAGTTCAACTTGACACCAACTCATTGTACTAAAGTGAATCTAAGAGTTTAACTTGACACCAACTCATTGTAGTAAAGTGAATCTAAGAGTTCAACTTGACACCAACTCATTGTAGTAAAGTGAATCTAAGAGTTCAACTTGACACCAACTCATTGTACTAAAGTGAATCTAAGAGTTCAACTTGACACCAACTCATTGTACTAAAGTGAATATAATATAATAGTTTAACTTGACACCAACTCATTGTACTAAAGTGAATATAATATAATAGTTTAACTTGACACCAACTCATTGTACTAAAGTGAATATAATATAATAGTTTAACTTGACACCAACTCATTGTACTAAAGTGAATATAATATAATAGTTTAACTTGACACCAACTCATTGTACTAAAGTGAATCTACGAGTTAAACTTGATACCAACCTGCCAGTGACATGGTCTCATTGTACCAGTCCTTGAGGTTCTGGAAAGTGAAGGTGGACATCGTAGCGCCTCCTCCCCCCTTTTGTGGGTCTATACTTGTGGTCTATGTGGTCGGGGTGTGTGGTCTTTAGTCCGTTGTTCTTTGCTGCTGCTGTTGCTGTCTGTCAGCTCCGCGGCCACTCAGCTGTCCTCAGCCCTCTTCCCGAGCCTTTGAAAACAAGAGACAATGAGCAAGGTTTAATATCAATCTTTGTTATACAAAATGAATTAATGCACAGTCAATGCTCGGTTTTCGTCGACTTCAGTTTTCGTCGGCTTCGGTTTTCGTCGACTTCAGTTTTCGTCGATTTTTTGCGCATACATTTTTTTTTATCGGTTTCCGTCTATTGCCTTGCTCCTAGTGATTAAAAAAACAACAACAAAGAAGGCCTGAGTGAATAATATCACCTAAGCCCCTTATAAAAAGGGAATTACCCTCCTATACAATACAATCTGCAAACTCTCTTGATCACTTCGCCGTCACCAATACGCCAAGACGAGACTACAGAAAGGTAAACGCCATGTTAAAAGTTCATTTATTCTAGTATTTACTATAGTCTTTCGTATCAATTTTATATCAACTTCTTATTGTTGTTGTGTTTTTTTTTAAAGTATAAACCACTACATTTATTCTCTATAGATCTAATTAATTTGGGGGGGGGGTGTCTTTTAGAAAGTCTAGAATTGATAACAAATTGGATTTACATTGAATCATATGAGAACAATTGCTTTGAATGTCGTCGGTTTCGGATTTCGTCCAAAAGGATCGACCAAAACCGTTGTTCGACTGTACATTCGGCAAGGTAATATTCATCAATGTTCCCGTCTGTTGTCGAAGATAGCTTTGAGTGACGGGACGCGGTTGTGTGGCAACGGTTCTGTTCTAAAAACATCAACAACCTGAAAGCTGACGGAAAGTGTAAACCCACCGGTCCCCTAAAGTCTAACCGGCTGGTTAGAGCATCAAAATGGGAGGGAAGGGGGGGAGGCGACTCCCGGTATGCATCCAGTGCCAGGCGAATCCCTGCTGAGCTAAAAAAAAAAACGGCTTCGCCATTGCGTTAACCCCACAATCTCCTCGTAAGCCAGGAAGCCATGGTCAAAATAAATTTAACAAATGCACTCAACAGCTCCTTACAGACCGTAACTTTTTCAGTGAATTCCTTTCTTGTCATTACCAACGCGAATTTTGCTTTCTTTGAAGAAAGAAACATGGCCGCCAGTGTTCATTGAAATACGGTATTCACTACGTAGGCCCTACTATATGACAACAAAATGCGAAGAAAGGAAAAACAAACAACACTACCAGTTTCGAGTAGTAATAAGCCTCGTAGATACAACAAAAAAAAAATTCAAAAGGTAATTCGTGACTAACACCACCCCTTCCCATCGCTGTAACTATCCATTCCCGGCCCGACTCGACGGCGCAGACGACACGGAAACAATACGCTCGAAATAATAGTAAAATAGAACTTAAAAAAAAAGAAACTTTTTTTTTATACTGATAACAAAGCTGTATTTTTGTGTGGATCAAACGACAAGAGCTCAGGAGTATTTTCACCCATGTAGTTCTAATGTTTATTCCATTCTTTTTTTTTGGGGGGGGGGGGGGGCGATGAGAGATACTTTGCCATAGAAAGGTAGTACCAGGTTTAACCAAAAAAGTAAACTAAAAGGCACAACAATGGAATTGAACAAAGCCTTGACAATTGAACATTTTTATTGATACATAGTAGCGTCTGCTCAATTCTAACATCCCATTCACGAGGGAAATGGGAGGAGAGGGCAGGGGCAATTAACATTTTTTTACCGCCTTTTTTTTTAAATGAACAGATTTCAGCGAAATTATAATTTTCCACCATCAAAGGGAAAGCTGCGAAGCTTTTACTAAGCTCGTTATACCCTTGGCCGCTCCATTAGCCAGACACGGGCGTGCGCATACACGCAGAGACTCGCGCGCAAACACACACAACAAATATAACTCACGATAGCTGGTATTTTTTTTATCAATTGAATTCGATGCACACACACACACACAAAAACATGACATTTTGAAATAAAACAAAAAAAAAAACACACACACACAAAAACACATAATCCTTGACATTTGAGAGCAAATTATTGAGTATTCCCATTGGCTGGGAAAGAGTGGTGGGGGGGGGGGCGGGAGGGGGGGGGCAGCGGATTATACACCATTAAAATGATTTCTTTCAATCCTGTTTAATGAGCACAAGACGTGTTGTTCAATTAACTACACATGAATGAACAATGTTGTTGTTTGTTTTTGTGGTTGGTTGTTTTTGTACTGAACTGGCATGAATGAATAAATGCCCCCTCCTTCACTTTCAACGTAACTCGTGGAGTAAAGCCAATACAATTCATTAATAGCGATAGTTGTAGATGTCTCAGAAGATAAAAAAAAAATGGGAGTAGGGGTGGATGAGCAAACTGTGCTAGACGGGACATTCAGAGGGCGTGTCAGGTGGCAGACAGGAGAGTGGGTATCTGAGACAAAACATTTAGACCAGGGCACATAACCATGATTCGAACGCGCTGCCGTCTCGGCCACCGTGCGCATCTCAGAACAGCTCACAAATAGTTGCCTTGTGTGTCCATCCGTGTGTACGTGTATCCGTTAATGTGGTGTATGTCCGTTCGTGAATATATGTCCGTCTAATCCATTTATCACCGTAATTAATTAATGTTCAATTTTCTACGATTACAACAACAACAACAACAAAAATTCAAACAAATTTCTCGGCCGTAATACGCGATAATCTTTGAGAATCACAACGAAAGAAGCAAAGTGTGCTAGTTGTTTTTGTTGTTGTTGTTGTTTACTTTTAACCCGGCTCAATGATTGAGCATGCGCATTAAGGATTAATGTCTACATAAACACATACTAATGATACTAAGAGACTCGATAGGAAAGGGAAGGATAAGAGTTTCCAAAATGCTGCTAGTGTAATGACATTTCTGCACTAATGTCTGCTCACATACAAGGGCAGAAACTCGGCGTTTGCGATTAACATTTCAGTCTTTTGATCAGGAGTTATGTGTTTCAAAGTATTTGGGTTTCGGTATTGACTTGTGTAACAAAGCTATAAGTATCCCTTTGCTAGCGGTTTGAAGTCCTCGATACAAAACTGTACAAAACTCCATCGAATATCAAATTACTGTTGTTGGGGCTGTTTTAGCCGTGTTTGGATACATAAAAATCACATCTTTAATAAGACTACACATCCTAATAAGACACCACATCCCAATTAGACAACACATCCCAATAAGACAACACATCCCAATAAGACAACACATCCCAATTAGACAACACATCCCAATAAGACAACACATCCCAATAAGACAACACATCCCAATAAGACATCATGTCCCAATAAGACACCACATCAGAATACGATATCACATCTAAATAAGACACCACATCCCAATAAGACACAACATCCCAATAAGATACCACATCCCAATAAGACACCACATCCCAATACGATTTCACATCTAAATAAGACACCACCTCTCAATAAGACACCACATCCCAATAAGACATCACATCCCAATAAGACACCACATCCCAATAAGACACCACACCTAAATAAGACAACACACCCAATAAGACATTACATCCTAATATGACACCACATCCAATGCCTAATCAGTCAAAATGTTCCGGGTTTGTCACCGCCACCTCAATGTCACAATTCCACAGCCTGGCTTGTCAAAGTTCGTTCAACCGTCACCCCCCCCCCCCCCCATTCGCAAACATACAACCACAACATACATAGGCCCTAAGAAGCGCGTCACAACCTGGCCTTGACCCCTGGAACGAGACGACCATGTCGCAAGCTCGATAATTACGCCTTAACGCCCCTCGGCGTCACACTCGGGTCGCGATTTATCTAACAACTACAGAGGCTTACGCAAACATGGACTGCAGGTCGACCCCCCTCTCCCTCCCACCGGCCACACACTCACACTCCCCATCCACCCTTTTTAAAAACACAACATCGTGCACGCACACATTTTTCCAACACGTCACTCCTCAGGGTCGCGAGCGCGGATACCAAATCAACACACTTACAACACATTCTCCAGACGCCCCTTGCAGCGGAGGACACATCACACAACCTGCTGTCACAGCAACACGCGCACACCCCAAATTGCATTAAAACACACTTTTTTTTTAAAGTAGCACACACACATCCAGTGATACAACAAGACAGAGACACACATACACACACAAGCGTTGGTCTATATTATAACTTTTCATCTACTCAAGCGCGATGTTTCATTTTATTTTTAAAGCTAAAACTAAACATCACACGGGCACCATACATCATTTCCAACATGTTGCCAACACGTGGTCAGATTGGGGGAGTTGGCGAGGAGGGGATGGGGTGTGGGGCGCCTTCTGCTTGATGGATAAACACACCCCTTATAATATCTACGATTGAAACCACACACAAACACATACACACACACAAACACATATTAACCATCTCCTTCGTTTCGATTCGTAAGAGAATACGAAAATCGAAAAAAAAGATGATACATAGAAGGAATATTGAGGATATGGGACAGGGTGTAACAGTATTACTAGCTGTATTACAGTATTACTAGCTGTTTAACAGTATTACTAGCTGTATTACATCATCGTGTTAGAGTCAATATATATAGAATGTATTTTAAGCTTATTAGTTTGTTGGCCATCGATTCTATCGAAACAAAAATAAACGTATACTTTAAATTCCACACGTGAGGTAGTTTTACTTTAATCGTGTACACTGTTGAAACTGTTAATAATTTTACAAAAATGCGCGTATATATCTATATTATAAACTGTCGCGAAATTACACACCATGTATGACGACTATTGAATGACGTAACAAGCTAGCTTGAGAAATGACCCCTGGGTTTTCTTTCACACGGTGAGACGGTGTAATGAATGAAGAGGATTACTTGTGTAAAAAGGTAGTAAAAAGGTAGTAAGTATCCCGTCGGACCAAATTGATCCATAGTGCCGGTGAAGCAGCGTTCACCAGTTTCTGTGGCCACGGCATACTAGGTGATTTTGTGGCCACCACTATGCACAGCCGCCTTTAACTAACTAAACTAACCCAACTAAGGGCAGGTACCCATCAGAGCTGGGTAGACTCAGGGACACCCTCAAATACTGGAGAAAAATCCTAGCCTGCACCAGGATTCGAACCCAGGACCCTTGGATCGCCAGTCGAACGCGCTGCCGCTCGGCAACCGTGCCCCATATATTCTTATGTGCCGCTGTGCAAAATATTGCTTCGTTTCTATATTACATTGTAGGTGTATAGCCTACAGCTGGGATCGGCAACCTACGGCGCGCGTGCCACACCTGGCACGCACAGCGAATTTTTAAATGGCACGCGGAAGAATTCCAAAAAGGCCATTCAAGTCTCTTGTACACTAAATTGAGTCCTAAAGAAGGATGACTTTTAGGCTGTTAGGCACGCTGAATAAATAAGCGATCCCACTTGACAGACGTTATAAAAAGGTTGAGGATCCCTGGCCTACAGTATGATGTTTTGTTGTAATTATTTGTAATTATCGATCCTAATTGTTTTTCTTTTGTTATATTTTTTTTATTTATGGACACACCGAATTCACCAGAGATAAAAATCCAAAAACTTTATTAATAAGCGAGGGGCATCGTTGTTGCCAAGGTGCCGTGGTTAAAATCCACGTAAAAACTCCAGAATCATGGAATCAGTTTAAGGTGTTAGAATACAGAACTTAGCATTACGAGCCCCATGGGATAGAAACAGCCCGAAAGTTTAAACTTTACATACATATATTTTTACAAATAGGTTACAAACTTGTAATAATTAGAACTGTATATGTTTACGTATAATAGTTAATGCGTTTTACTGAATTCTTCAACATTTAGTATAATATTTACTATTTCATATTTTTATATTTAGGATGTACTATTGTATTATCCACTTTTTTTACATCTATTGCACTTTTTATTTAGTGATTTGTGTCGGTATTTAATATGTGTGTAGCGAGTGGTGTGTGAAGTAAAATATAGTGATTATGGTATTATGTGAGTGGTGAAAAGGTATGTGTGTTATTGATGTTTATTTGTTCACATTTCATTCTCTCTCTCTCTCTCTCTCTCTCTCTCTCTCTCTTTATGAGATAGTTTATGAGACGAGGCTTCACAACAGGTGGCTAACACCATCCCTGTGATAAATCGGACGATATAAAACAATGGCAGTAATATTATATGAGCAGAATTGCAGTATACTGAATAGGAAGGCAACACACATCTGGAGAAAAGGGGGAGGGGGTAATCAATGTATTGAAGGAATTGGGGGTGGGGGCTGTAAGATGATTACGTACGAGGGGACCCCACTACGACGAAAGTAATGAGATGGAGTAGCGGTTCCCCAAGTAATCGCGACACCCCCTCCCTGAAAACGTAGCCCCCCCCTCCCCCCGGCTGCGTCTTTACGGGGGTGCAGAGGAATGTTGCAAAGACCTTTTGCGGTTATTTTCTATCCTACTTTGAGTCATTGTGGTAATATTCGACAACTAGGGCTTAGACTTGAGACGCAGGCGCCACCTGGAGAAAACTTACTTTAAAAACAAAAAACGCGTGCGGCAAATGGGTAAGAGTTTGAAAGTTTGTGAACCGCTGAGATTGAGCAAGGAGGAGGATGCGTGGATCATAATGTCCATTATTAATGTTATTGATCGGTATAAGAGGTAATTGTTTGTTCCTAGGCACGTCCTTGTTATGAACAGACAACCAGTGGGTGAAATATTGGGTTTCCCCCTGTGTGAGAAGATTTGATGGCAATCGATAGGGACTGGATGTAAGCAAATGTATGCTGGGAAACGCTCCGCACGCAATGCTGGGGGTCTTTAAGCAGAACGCGTGCGAGGACAGTGGATTGCTAAAATAGGTGGACAGTGGGTTGCTGAAAGGTATGCGTGGACTGTAAACTGCTGAAATACATACGTGGACTGTGTATTGCTAAACTAAACGCATACGCGGACTGTGCATTGCTAAACTAAACGCATACGCGGACTGTGGATCGCTAAACTAAACGCATACGTGGACTGTGGATCGCTAAACTAAACGCATACGCGGACTGTGGATCGCTAAACTCATACGCGGACAGTGGATCGCTAAACTCATACGTGGACAGTGGATTGCTAAACTCATACGCGGACAGTGGATCGCTAAACTCATACGTGGACTGTGGATCGCTAAACTCATACGCGGACAGTGGATCGCTAAACTCATACGTGGACAGTGGATTGCTAAACTCATACGCGGACAGTGGATCGCTAAACTCATACGTGGACAGTGGATTGCTAAACTCATACGCGGACAGTGGATCGCTAAACTCATACGTGGACTGTGGATCGCTAAACTCATACGCGGACAGTGGATCGCTAAACTCATACGCGGACTGTGGATCGCTAAACTCATACGTGGACTGTGGATCGCTAAACTCATACGTGGACTGTGGATCGCTAAACTCATACGTGGACAGTGGATTGCTAAACTCATACGCGGACTGTGGATCGCTAAACTCATACGCGGACAGTGGATCGCTAAACTCATACGTGGACTGTGGATCGCTAAACTCATACGCGGACAGTGGATCGCTAAACTCATACGCGAACAGTCGATTGCTAAACTCATACGTGGACAGTGGATTGCTGAACGCATAAGAGGACAATGGGTCTTCTGCACACATACAGACATGCCTACCTCCACAAATCAAAATGAGGAACACCCAAGGTAAAAATGAGGAACATGGGACCAAAATGAGGAACATAAGCGCGGAGGAAGCATTTTCGAGCCAATATATAATATATACACTAAATAATATAATTAAAATACATAAGAAAAATGTATTCATTTACAGTAATAACACTGTAAATATTATAATTATATATATAAAATATAAAATACAATCTAAGACAATATAGAGTTAATGAAAAAAAATATTGGGGGGGGGGGGGATACATTTATCTAAGTTTAACTAAGGTTATAAACCTATTGAAATTGAAGGGAAAAACAGTGGCTTTTTTATGTAGCCTAGCTATATGATTTTAAGCTTTTAGGCAATAATTACAATGCTGTTTTTTATTTAAATAAACCTTTCAATCTACTAAAACTAAAAGTCTAAGGCCTAGGCATAGGACAGAAACTCAGAAAGTGGTTAAAGTCAAATTAATCAGTATGTCTACATAGCTAGGGCCTATCTAGGCCTTATATTCTAAACTAAGGACTAAGGCCAAGGTAAATGAGTATCAACTTATTATAAATGCTTGATATATTCATATTAGTAAAACTAACTAAGTTCATTAGGTATAAGTATAAGCTATAAGTAGTATAAGCCTAGCCCTAGGCCCTAGGACTAAGTCTAAAAGTCTAGACCACTTTACGCCTAATTAAGTCAATGTATGAATAAATAAATTAAAAAGAAATGTATTTCAATAGGCTTGAATAGGCCTAGCTAAATGCACTAGGCACTAACACGGTGTCTATTCAAGTGTTCTAATTCTATTAGGCTACACTTACATCAACATCAGTTTTACTAGCCGATTTATATTATTAAATTATTATACTAAAATTATAGTATAGCAGAAACCTAGGGAAAATATCATTTCCTTTATTTAAAATTTTAATTTAGCAGCTACTTTTATTAAGTAACTAGAAGGTAATATTTTGTTTTCGGCTAGCAACGATTAGTTTAGTTTTAGTTTCTCTAAAATTATTCAACATAGCAAAATCGGCAATGTTATCAAGTAGCTTTGGCAGTGCCGCGAAGCCATAAATGCATTCTCGGCAAATACATTGAAACGGAAGTGACAAGAAGAAAACAAAAGTTGGCAAACGCCTTTTGTTTATTTCGCGTTTTTACTTTCTTAATTAAAATGTCGGCATTTTCGGAGTCGCCGATTTTGCGGAACAAACTGGTCTAATGCGGAATTGCGGAATGGGGGGTAATTTTTGGCCATTTTACGGAACGGTTCCGGAAAATCCGGAACGGTAGGCATGTCTGCACATATATTGGACATTAAATCTTCTGTACGCATATATTGGGCATTAAATCTTCTGTACGCATATATTGGACATTAAATCTTCTGTACGCATATATTGGGCATTAAATCTTCTGTAAGCATATATTGGGCATTAAATCTTCTGTAAGCATATATTGGGCATTAAATCTTCTGTAAGCATATATTGGGCATTAAATCTTCTGTAAGCATATATTGGGTATTAAATCTTCTGTAAGCATATATTGGGCATTAAATCTTCTGTAAGCATATATTGGACATTAAATCTTCTGTAAGCACATTCCAATCACACGCGTACATTGTGACTATGCAATAATTTTGGCGCACACATGCACAAGTAAACCTATTAAGCTGGTGCGGCCGATCGAACTACACAGAAGACCAAATATAGAAGCAGTCCTCGAGAACAGGGATCGGCAACCTGCATTTCGATTGTTGGCACGCTGTATGAATTTACAAATCCAACTTTGGCACACTATGATCAAAAGGTTGCACCCCAGAACACACACTGTCCAAAAGTAACGGCCTGCAAATCTATAGATGAAAGATGCACAGATACACATATAAAGTAACATTCACATATAAAGTTATAATCACGGAGAATTACAGATTCTTATCGCTGGCAGCCATCACGAGATATATTTAACATACAGCAGGCGCAGCCTCGTTATTGTTGTTTTATTAATGTGTACGGCAATACACGTGTTTACAAAAAAGAAAACTCTGAGTGTCTACACTGTGCTATAAATACATCAAATGTGCAGTCGTACTTCTGTAATGAAGATCGTTTGTGCTTTAAATAGGGTGTATTTTTGTTATTAAAAAAAAAAACAATATCATATACATATAATTCTTGGGCCTGGGTGGTATCTCTGACTCTAAACTAGCTATAATAAGTACATAACATTAATTTGGGAAAGTAAAAGCGGCTGAGCATTAAGCTAGCCACACAATCCCATAGTGTTAGTTTCATGGCCACGGGCATTGGCCAACGCTGCCCCACTGGGCCGTTAAGTTCTGAAAGGGAATCTTTACTTCGTTTTAAATTATTTTACTCTGTACAACACGCATGTGTATAAAGTATAGATCTAGCATCCATTTTGTTTTATATGTAAACAAAAGTGCTTTCCGGCATACGTTGCAACAAAAACTATGGCGCATACTTCATGACCTAAGCTTAATTCCTTAAACATTTTGTTTCTAAATTTTAAAAAAAAAAAGACCCGGGCACCCCTAGAAAGATTGCCAAGTCTGTATAACTGTATAACGTGCTTATTAGATTAAATACGGAAACAACCGCATGAAATTTACGAGTTGATAAACTATAGTAGATGTAAGAAACATTCCAGAAACATCAACACCAACAAAACACGTACACAAGTGCTCAAGTTCAAGGTTACGTTCTCACCTCCCCCCCCCCTTCCCCCCAAACCCCCGGACATTGCTTCAACAACTCTTGTCACGTCTGTTATAAACAATACTATTAAAAAGACTTTTTTTTGGTCATGTTTAGCCATGCGAGACCAACTGCTTACATTATTTTTATGACGCCTAGATTTCAGACCAAAAATATACCCAGATATATCTAGATGACCTTTACCTTTATTAAAGTACGATCCGACTGCAGCCACGGATTTGTCAAACTTCTTAAGTTATAAAGATAAGTATAAACACGCCTACACGCAAAATGGTCTACAACCAACAACTTAGACGTGGTTCTTACTTTGAATTCATTACAAAAATTCCCGTAACTTTACCAAACATAAAGAAACAATTCGTGAACACAAAGAAACAATTCACGAATTGTGAACTCCCTCTATACTGGGACTGACCGGTCTTTATGGTAACCAGTAATGTCTAAATATAGTCTAAAGTTAATATAAATTGTCCTTTTTTTTCGGTGGATTATGATTTCAATACTCACATAGTCTACTTTTTCACATACTTTTTTCACGTAAATGTACAACCCCTTATGAACCCCACTAGATACACAAGAGTCGAGTGTTTCGGGAAAATTCTGGGTCGCTGACCCAGTAACCTGCCACGGAAGCAAAATTAAACTACGTCCTTCGAATATGGACATCACTAGTGGAGACCGACCGAAATTCGGTTTCGGGTGCCGAAATTATACACATTGCCTCTTTCGGTGTAGTGTCGGTTTTGGTCAAAGCCAAAAAAGTTAGCTTTCGGTTTCGACCGAAACATTGAATTTCGGTCATAAGCCGAATATCAATTTTCACTTTCTGATTTCAGGGACTGCAACGCTAATGCTGCATCTATTGCTCTGCTTATTTATAATTTCTTTTAGTTAAACTGTTGCGAATTAATATGTGTCTTATATAAAGTTTATATTGCCTTTTAGGTTATTAAATCTTAAATAGTTCAATACAGAATCAAACGATATATAATACATGCATATAATACAACTGTATAGATCTATTGCATAAACCATAAACTAGACTAGTTAATATTGCAGAAAAATGTGCAGTCTTTTAAAATATTTTGTTTGGTAATTTCGGTTTATCTTTCGGTTTCGGCCGAAGGTGTAGTGAAACTTTTGGGTTTCAGCTTTGGTCGAATGTACATTTATAACTTTCGGTGTGGTTTCGTTTTCGGCTGAAACCCAAAATTTGGCTTCGGTCGGTCTCTAATAACTAGTATTGAAATTTGCACTGCAGTTTAATTATTCTATATGTTACTTCTAGGCTGGTAGATCTATATAAATTATAAATATATTGTAGGTCGGTCACGTAGAAAAAAAAAAAAAAAAGTAACTGGGTCACAAAAAACTAAATTTCAAATTTCGGGGAAGACTTAAAGGCGTTGGGTACCCAGATCTAGGGGTAAATACCTAGCAGAGCAACCTTGGTCACTCAAATAAACGAAGGGAAAAAAAAACAAACAACCCGATTCACTTTGGCACCTAAAATCTCGTCACCCTTCGGTGAACACTGGATATACAACAATAGCCACCACGCCCATCTTTTCAACAGCCCCCCCCCCCATCACTTCCCCCCCCTTTAATTTTATAAACACATTAAGTAACCTTTTTTTCTTTTTAAAAAATAATAATAATTATTGTATAATTGCAATAATTATTATAATTATAATAGAAATTGTAAAAGGTGACTCGGTACCATTGTCTACAATAAAAATGCTGGACGCAACTGCCTTTCTTTTTTAAAAACATTAAAAACCTTACCAAATTATTGATACAGAAACCGACAAAACAAAGAAAGAACGAGAATGTACAAAGAAAGAACGAGAATGTACAAAGAAAGAACGAGAATGTACAAAGAAAGAACGAGAATGTACAAAGAAAGAACGAGAATGTACAAAGAAAGAACGAGAATGTACAAAGAAAGAACGAGAATGTACAAAGAAAGAACGAGAATGTACAAAGAAAGAACGAGAATGTGACAGCCGGTGAGATCACTGGAAAAAAAAAGGCTTTTATGTTTGTGTGTGGAAAAGAGATCAGGTCACTCGTAGGGAAAACGAAAAACCAAAAAGTACTAAAGACAAGTCACTCTCACATAATATACAACAGGTAGACTAAATTTCCTAAAAAAAACACAAAGTGCCCGGTCGCCACCCGGTACAGGGTCACGAGAGAGCAAAGTTACCGGGTCGAAACAAAAAAAAAACATGGGAAAGGGGAGGTGATCAAAATGTATAAGCCAGATTATAGAGATGTGTACTAGCTGATAGACCTGCAACAGAATATTGACTCGCCCTTGGCGGGTATTTGAACTTTGAACCCCCCGTGTGTAGCTGAACCTTTTCTCGAAAAATGTTGTGTCTAGAGTCTAGAGTGTAAATGCATACATTTTGTATGCGACAAAAAAAGCTTCACATAAGGGAAGTAAACTTTTTTGTTTTCTTTTTAAACGGGTCACAAACTGGCACAAACAAAAGTGGCCAAAACAAAACTGTTTGGCCTCAACGACTACGTCACTACCGGTAATATAAATATATCTACCTGTATGTGTCTATCAAGTGAGTGTGTGGAGAGGGGTGTGAGGCGCAAATCAAGTACAGTAAATTTACTGCAGACCAGACACGAACAATATTACAATTTGAAAGAAAAAACTCCGAGCCTTAAATGAGAATATATAATCAAATGAGTTTTAAACTGTGAGACACACGTTATAGTTGAAGATTTTTTTGTTAATGAGTTGCGAATAACCGCAGACTATGGACACACTTTTTTAAAAGTATTAACTAAGTAGTCAGACAGACATTAATAAAAGACTCTGGCCATGCTACTTAAGTAGTTAGCTTAGTTGCCACACAGACAGGGGAGATTCTGGTCAAGCTATTAAGCTAATTGCGCAATAGTTAACGGGCGGAATGTTTTGTTATAATTATTAGCCACCATACAGACATATTTTTGACAAGTCAGTGAAGCCATGTTTAACTTCAAATGTGGGTAGAGAGGGTGTGAAAGGCATGGTATGAAATCTCTTAAATCTATTTATTTATCGTCTGCGCTTTTTAACTCTGGATTATTTTTTACTGTCTAAGTACGCGTAGAAAGTAAACTTAGCGAATAACCATAAACCATACAGGCACAAAAGACAAGTAATCCAATTAAAAAGATATAATTACAAGAATAGAGATTCTTTTAAAAACGCACAGGGACAGTAACAGCTAACACATTTCTTTATTTCATCATAATATCATAATATGACTGGATGCCGACTTGTATAAATTATCTTTCTTCTCAATTGGCATTCGGTCAAGGCATGGGTTGCCTATGCTCGACAGGGAAAATCATCAACCAAACAACTTTTGAAAGGCATGTGAAAATGTAAGACTAGACTCAAACTACTTGCAAGCGTATAACGCAATCATTTTCTATATATAAAATGAACATCTTCAATCTTCAGCCTACAATCAAGATACGTCAAGTCTAAACGCCTGGCTATAGAACTGTCCACACGAAACCTACCTTTATAAGAATACCAAGACTTTAATATCTCGCAGTCGAGTCACCATGTCCAAGGGTAAGAAAAGTATCCATACATTTACCGTGAAGTAACCAACCAGTTACAGAAGTAAGTATAAACTACAATGTCATAATATGGCAATTATTACTTTGAGAAACGGATGAACCTTAATGTAATTTGGTTTTTGTATAAACAAATTTTTTTAAAAACGTTCTCCTCTTTGTTAACAAAACAAAATAACATTAAAACAATCTCACAAAAAACAAATAACATTAAAACAATCTCGACGCACGCTTTTAACAAAATAATTGTAGCATTTTATATACATACACATGTAAAATATTTATTAAAGATTTAGCCTATAGATTCACTTTAAAAACCAAATAAAAAGTATCAAAGAATGTCAATAATATTATATCTACCCTCTAGCTAAAAATAAATTATATATAGTTCCGTGCTGGCCTTGACGCGAACTCGTTTATTCCAAAAATCAATGTAAGTCTGCGTGCTGATTTAAAAAGTATAAACATTATAGTATAGATTGATTTAGTATGCACACGGTCCTATTTTACATCAATGGCTTACAATAGTTATTTTCTAATCCGTTCTAGAAAAAATTAACAAGTGTTGCTATTTTTGTACCTTCTTATTTTTAAACGGTGGTTATGAAAACAAAATGTACTAATATTATACCCACACAAAAATATAACTAAACGTTAACGCACAAGTCCTTAAAAATAAAATGTTATCGAACACTAACGACAGTACTTTGAGTCATAGTCTCATAGTATATAGGCTACCTGTCTTGGTTTTACTTATCGCAGCATTTTACGTATTGAGTGAGAGTGAAAACACAAAAAGTATATCAAGTGAAGAAATCCTGCTTTATCTACTGTGACATTATCACGATATGAAGGGGCTGACGCGGGGATTGGGGAGGGAATTCAGTAGTTTATCATAGTCATTTTGGCCGTACCAGAAATCACAACATTCATACCGATACCGGTAGTGACAAATGTAAGGCTAAAAAGTATGGAGACTCTTCACAGACCAAGACATTTTATCTAGTATTGTATGTTACTGAAGATCATTGCGTCCTACGCTAACCCGTGGTTTTTTTTTTTTTTTTTTTTTTTTTTTTTTTTTTCAGTTTGATTAAGGGTTACAAATCTTGTTACGTTTTCCTGGTTTGATCGTGAAACCCATTACATGCTCGGGGGCCACACAGGAAGAAAGAGAACTTACATGAATGTAAAGAATGGATTTAGTATCCACTACATTGTCACTACAACCTTCAATGTCATTCGTTGCATGAAATAATTCGTTGATTACCATGCCCACCCTGGACCACCGATCTACATTCTGGAGCAGACATGAAAGCTAAAAACATAAGATCCTCCTAAAGATACTTTTTAGATGTACAGTTGTTTTGTTGTTGTTGTTGTTGCTTTTTTTTTGGCACTCTTTTGCTATTTCGTGGGCCGCAGAGAAATGTAACGGCGACACACCCACCTACCCTCTCATCGGCGCCGTGTACGTCACCAGCAGTGGCCACCTGGGGTTTAATTAATTACTCACGTATGTCAGTAGTAGTTCAGTAGATTCCCGACTGAGTCCACACTGATGCCCGAGACAGCTCGACCTGGACACGTGGAATCGACCATCAGCTCAAAAAAAAACTGACTTCCGCGGAGTCGTTCGTCGAATCTTCTACCGTGTTTCCCCCCCCCCCCCCCCCACCAACGAGTCTTATAATAATAATATATTCCGTACAACATCTACAGAACATCTTCACACTCACACGGAACAGGCCGACAGACACGCCCGTCGGCTCTCACTCTCTATAACACGGGTCGGGAACCCATGGCTCGCGAGCCAGATGTGGCTCTTCTGATGGCTGCATCTGGCTCGCAGACAAATGTTCGATTATTAAAAAAATTTTTTAGACTTTTTGATCTACATATTAATTGCATATCAATATTTCATTCTACAAATGAGCTAAAGTCTACTGCAGTTCAGCATCAGAAGAATTCAGAGACATAATTATTGTACTTTTAGTGTTGAAATTACACAAAATGCACACATTTACTTGAATTTTTAGTTTTAGAATTACTTTTCAAAATATGTGGTATCCATGGCTCTCTAAGACAAAAAGGTTCCCGACCCCTACTCTATAACCTTCTCGGCCATCCAGTGGTAGGAGCACTTCCCGAAAAGTCGGGTGGCGACCCAGTACCGGGCTGCAAAAGCAAAAATAATTATTCTATCGCATAAACATATGAAAATAAAAGTGTGTATAGACTCATATCTGTTATTAGTTACTTATAGTCTTGTAGTCCATAGTCTAGAGTCTATTATAGTTAGTAATAAATATGCCAATGGGTCACGAAGTATAATCTAAAAAAATACCTGGGTCACGAAAAAAAGTTTGTGAAACGCTGATGCAGCACAAGAACACTGCACAATTAGGTGCAACGGACAGTGCAGCGAAACATAAGACAACAAGACAGGGTAAGCGGAACACAAGACGTGGTAAGCGGAACATAACACTGGGTAAGCGGAACACAAGGTTTGGTAAGCGGAACACAAGGCAGTGTAAGTGGAACACAAGGCAGTGTAAGCGGAACACAAGGTTTGGTAAGCGGAACACAAGGCAGTGTAAGCGGAACACAAGACAGTGTAAGCGGAACACAAGACAGGGTTAGCGGAACACAACACTGGGTAAACCGACAAAACCTTTTCGTCCCGGCTTGCTGTAATGTTCTTAGGTTATTGAACTTTAGAGACACGCAAACACACACATATAACTACAACCCCAACACTGGATCAATAACACCATGTAACAACATTTTTGTTTATGTTCATTTTTTTACGTTTTTTTTACTTAATTTTGGTATGCTGATTTCAGTGGTACCATTTGTTTTGCTCTATCATCAAGATTTCTTGAGAAAAGGCATAAAGTATATTTTGGGCGTTTTCGTATATGTGTAATGCATTTATAACATTATATATATATATACTGATTTTTGTGTCTATTTTTTTTTATAATCCCACTTTTCATATTACTTTTCTATATGTTTATTTATGTTGATTTGGTGTTTTTTTTTTTTAAATATTAGCACATTTTGGGTATGATTTAATTAACAAATGTTGCACGATGGGGCCTCCAAGCATCTAAATCAAAAATCATTCAATCAATTTAATTGAAACTTTCTACATGTATTTATAAAACGGTAACTTATAACATGATTGCTTAGACTAAAGTTACTATTACTACTATAAATGAGGAAAACTTTGTAGTTTTTTTGTCTAAAGATTGAACATTTTGTTAGTGACCTAATTAAATATAAGTAAATCAAATTACAAGAAAAAAAAATGAAAAAAAGACAAGTAGAAGCGGAACGCGGTAACAAATCAAAGAAAGGTACAATGAACAAACCTGGACAATTTAATGTTTAATTTTGTTTTTTTGTTTTTCTGTCTATGTATATTTCATTGTTGAAGAAATATATGTTTGTGGTGTAGTCTACTGTAAAAAAAAATATAAAAAAATGGAAAAGTTTTTTTTAGTCATTTTTCTCTAAATGTTGTTTTTGTGGTATTTTGGTCAGTAAAATCTTAAAATTTTAAAAATCCTTTAATATAAGTTAATGAACCTTATAAGGATGATGCATAGATATATATTGCAGGTAACTAGCTAGTTACTGTCATTTTGTCTCTTTCATAATGTTTTAATGAGTTATTATTTATGAGTTATAAAATAATTTTTTTGGCAATTTATATAGACCAAAATGAAAAAAAAAGTATAATTTCATAATTTCTTACAGAATAATAACCAAAACTAGCCAGTTACCCACAAAATCTATAGTACAACAAATATATATTTCAAACTTCCGTAAAATCATCTTAGTTTAGACAATTTTAAGATTTACAAAATATATGTTTATTTTCAAGATGGCCGCCATTGCCATGGTAACCAATACTCGCATCATTATAATTATTAATTTTTTAATCTATCCTAGTCGTATATAATATGGTGGAGAAACATTACAGTATTTAACATGATATAGCTTAATGATGCAGCTAACCCATTTATAGATTTTTTGTTTTTTTTATTAACAAACGGTTGATGCAAGAAAAAAAAAACAATGTCATATTCAGACTCAGCACAGTCAAATTAATTAAGAAACATCAAAAAAGTTTTTTTTTTGTTACACTGTGTAATAATTTGAATGTATAATGTCGTATGTGTTAACCACTAAACACAAGCCCACGTATATAATTAATATGTAATTTCGGCGTAGCATTTTTGATCTTTTGCCTCTATCTCTCGTTCAAAACCTTTACATTAAAACAACTCGAAGATTCCCTCTTACTTCTAAAAACAACTGTTGTCCGCAGATCAATAGAATATTCATAGATTAATTTTTTTCACACTCACACACACTCATAGCGTCTCTTTTCTCTCTCTATTCCTCTATCCCTCTATATCTCTATATCTCTATCCCTCTGTCTCTCTCTCTATCTATCTATCCCTCTTTCTATCAATGTATCTATGTATCTTTCTATCTCGCTATCCCTCTATATATCTGTCTCTCTATCTATCTCTCTCTATCAATGTATCATTCTCTGTTTTTTTTTTTCATTTTTCTCTTTCTATAGAATAATATACATTACATTCACCCTCTATCCCTCTGTCTACCTATCTATCTGTCTATCTATCTATCTATCTCTTTATCTATCTCTCTATCTCTCTATCTATTTACCTTTCTATTTCGCTATCTCTCTATATCTCTGTCTCTCTCTCTCTCTTTATCTATCTCTGCCTTTTTTCTCTCTTTCTATAGAATAATATACATTACCTTCTTCATCTATCCCTCTGTCTATCTATCTCTCTCTCTCTCTATCAATGTATCTATGTATCTTTGTATCTCTCTCTCTTTATCTATCTCTGCCTTTTTTTCTCTCTTTCTATAGAATAATATAATTACCGTCTCCCTCTATCCCTCTGTCTCCCTATCTGTCTGTCTATCTATCAATCTATCTCTCTATCTATGTATCTATGTATCTTTCTCTGCTTTTTTTTTTGTTGAACAATTTAGAATATTCAGGAGAAGGTCGATCAATACGTGGCCTTACCCCCACCTCTCTGTATCCCAAAAATGTTTATTTAATTAGATGAAATACGGGAATTCGGAATCTATCTATATTCACAAGTAGATCTACAAACGTGGCCTAGACCCAAAAAGTGTATAATTCATTAGATGAAAATGCGGGTATTCACGGGAGATCATTATAAATATACATTCAGACAATTACATTTACAAACACCCACACACACAGAAGACACACACACACAGTATTTTTATCTCTCACACACACATGCATACAGTCGGATACACTCACACACACACATACTCACATATGCACACACACACTCATATTGTCATACACATACGCACACAGTCCCGTCAGACCATATTTACATTGTCACATCTGTCTCTCTACAGACGTTCCTTCTATAAAGAAGATTATTGCGTCCTATGTTCATACGTGGTCCGATGCTAGTCTTGCATTTTATTAATGATTTAAATGATGTTAAGTTACTGGTTTTCCTGGTTTGTTCGGGCAACCCAATCCATGCCCGAATGCCACTAGGGAAGAAAGAGTACTTTTATGCATTTGTTCTCGCATAAGGGATAAGGAAAGGGTTTTTGTCTTTAGGTATAGTTCAATGTGCTTCTGATGGCGTCCTTTTTAACTTTCTGTAATACAGAAGTCATAGTCTCAGTATTAGTAGTAGTAGTAACATTGTACATGGTTCTTTTAGGAACATGGGTGTATCCAAGGGGGAGTAATCGTCACGTGGTATCCAATATGGCGGAAGGAGTGTATCCAAGGGGAGTAATCGTGTAATTATTTTTTTGTTTAACAAAAGCTAAATTTAACCAAACGCGACTAACACTTTGCGTATTAATTATCGCCGACTCAATTTTGATGTTAAAAACGGATTCTTCATAACTAATCTTGTAGCCGTTGTATATTTCTAAAAGACCAGAACTGGCTGTCGATGTTGAAATCAATTGTCAAACAGCACCAAAAGCATGGTTTTTGTTTTTGTTTACGAAAATGGCGGTAAATTTCACCGGAAGTTCACGATCATTACAGTTCAAAAGGTCACACCTAATTAAGACTTGTCAATGGGCGGCGGGTGCGTGCGAGCGCGTGCGAGCGCGTGCATGCGTGGGTGGATGTGCTAAATGTCGCAGGTGTGTATTTTGCCCACCTTCCGGCTCATTTAGGAATGGGGGAGTATACCCATTTCCGGCAAATGAAGAGGTAATTAAGAATTGTTGCATCTAATTACCGTAAATACCTACATAAAAAGATCTAAATGTAATGAATGCAAGCGTTGTTTACCGGTGGTTAGTTCATTGGTATTTGATAAACTGCTAACGCAAAAAAACAATAACACTTATTTTAACCCTTCCCGTACCGACCTACTTCTATCTATGCTGCCTTCAGTTCCGCTATATACGCGCCCGGGACTGTAAGGGTTAAGTCAGAAGCAACACTAACTTCTATTGATTGTTTAGCTCTGCATTCTGTGGGATTTAATATCAACCTATTTTATATCTACGTTGAGCATTGTTTTTTTTTAAATGTTTTTGTTTTTGCGTTTGGTCAAGTGTATTAACTACAGCTTTGTCAAAGTGCAATAATTAATTCCGTCTATTTAACGTGTTTCCGTGTCTAACATTCTGCCGCTTGAGGTAAGGCATGTCTATATATAATAATATCAACAAACCGTGTGAACCGTTCTGAGAAAATGAAGCAAATCCAATCGCGTTTTTTTATGGGGGTCAAAATCCGTCAATATTTTTTTTAAATAGCTTACCAAAGAACCAAAATTATCCGTGGGGCCGGTGAATCAGCGTTTAACAGTTTCTGTGACATACTAAGGGATTGTGTGGCCAGCACAATGCCCAGTCGCCTAACTTTACGCCAACTAAAGCCAGGTATTCATCAGAGCTGGATAGACTCAGGGACACGCTGCAGTCCCGGGAACAAACCCTAGCCTTCACCAGGATTCGAACCCAGGTCCTTCGGTACGCCAGCCGAACTCACTTCCGCCAAGCCGTCGCATCCCATAGCCATATAAGCCTTTTCTGATTTATGACTATATTCTTTTCTACATCTTTGAAACAATCTAAAAAAATTAATATAATAAACATTTTAACACAACACATGAATACACAAAAACCCTTTTTTAAAAAACTCGTTGCAGCATGATGATTCCTAAAGTCTTACAGAAAGTTAATGAGCTTGGTACCGAATGTACGACTGGCGATGGCCTTTTCTAACCATACAGGCCTATATATATAAAACTAAAAATCATTAACTCAACTTAACTACTTAAGTATCATTTCTCAAGTACCGAGATCACAATTAAACATATTATATATTATTTTTTTCTTTTTTTTTCTTTTTTGTTTGTCTGTTGGAATACATGTGAGAGTTACGAGTAATTGGTATCAGTAGAATTTATAGCACTTTTAACAAGTTAATCGATAGCGACAGTTTTGAAACTGCAAAGAGAGAGAGAAAGAGAGGGAGAGAGAGAGAGAGAGAGGAGACAATGAACTTTTATTGTCAGTCAGTTTACATTGTGTTATGTTGGCTGTTTCCACACACACACACAAAACATTTTAAAATGTATATTAAAAAAAGCACAGTCTTAGAAGTCGATGCCCTAGACCAGGGGTCGGCAACCTACGGCACGCGTGCCAGACTTGGCACTCCGAGGGATTGTCAATGGCGCGCGGAAGAGGCCCAAAAAAAGTATATTCAAGTCTGTTCTACCAGAAATTTAGTGCTACAGAAGGATGACTTTTAGGATATTGGCACGCTGAATGAATTAGAAATCATAATTTGGCACACTGGTATCAAAAGGTTGCCAACCTTTGCCCTACACACTTCGTCAACAAAACGTATACTAAATGTCTAAAGTACCCCCCCCCCCGGACTAATAAATCAATTCAAGGACTTCACTTTTAAAACTATAACACACTTAGCTTTTAAAGTAAACTTTTTCAAAATTCTAAAACAATAACACACTTAGCTTTTAAAGTAAACTTTTCCGAAATTCTAAAACAATAACACACTTGGCTTTTAAAGTAAACTTTTCCAAAATTGTAAAACAATAACACACTTGGCTTTTAAAGTAAACCTTTCAAAAATTCTAAAACAAGAATGCAATTAGTTTTTTAAGTAAACTTTTCCGAAATTGTAAAACAATAACACACTTAGCTTTTCAAGTAAACTTTTCCAAAATTCTAAAACAAGAATACAATTAGTTTTTTAAGTAAACTTTTCCGAAATTGTAAAACAATAACACACTTAGCGTTTTAAGTAAACTTTTCCAAAATTCTATAACAATAATACAATTAGTTTTTTAAGTAAGCTTGTCCAAAATTCTAAAACAAGTTCACTTGACTTAGCTTCTAAAGCAAACTTTTCCCAAATTCGAAGACAATGGTATAGGATACTTAGCTTCTAAAACAAAGGTTTCCGAAATTCCAAAAACTATAACATACTTAGCTTCTAAAATAAAGGTATTCAAACTTCTAAAACATACTTAGCTTTTCAAACAAGCAACGGTTATGTATACTGTATACAAGTGTGCCGTCTCCTTAGCCTCTTAGTTTAATAGCCAACTGCCAAAAAATAAAATTGTTATACAAAAACCTAGTAAGCGCTAAATGCGTCCATACATAATATATATAGTACATGTACCTAGAAGTGCACCTCCACAAACTACACACACTGCTTAACGTTCGGTTTAAGACTTTACCTTTTTGTAAAAAAAAAAACCATATTAAAATTTTCCCGATCTGCTGATCGAAGCTTCTAAATTTGTTGCTCTTTTTTTATTCATTTTGTTTGCAGTGGGAAATCCAATACAATCATTACACAATTCTATCCTGTGTTCTACAAACTGTAGTGATTTTAGGTGAAAGTGGAAAGGCGGTGTTGGTTGTTTTTAATTAAAGCACCCCCCCCCCTCTCTTTTCCATTGTGTACCAAAGTTTTGGCATTAGAGTAAATCTTTTTTGTTGTTGTTGAACGTGTCCAATCTTATTTAAGCCGAGTGGTGGTGGTGTTGTTCTTTAACTTGGTCGATGCTACACCAATTAGAGATTTCGACCAATTGGTTTGGTTCAAATAATGTCTACTCCAATAAGAAACAATCATATTCTGGCGAAATAAGTTTATGTAGAACTATCCAATATCCGTTTGAAACGTATAATATATTAACCATTTCAGAGATCCCGTAGTTTGTTAAGTTTGTTTACTGTTTACTAGCATCTGCCCCTCCAAAACCAAGTGTGACTGAATTTATTAACAAAAGAGTATCATAGTTACGGTTGTTGTTGTTTTGTGTGTGTGTGTGTGTAAAGAAAGAATCATGTTGCTTCCACTATTAAAAGTACGGCCTTTTTTTTAATGTTACCAATTAACCGTATTTAAAGCTACATTTTTAGAAGTACAACACTTAATTACAACCATTTAGAATAATTTAAGACCTCGATAACTATACAGTTACACAATTACGATATGTATAATGCAAACCCGTTGTGTGTTTATTGTGTAGGATATTTTTTTGTTGTAATAATATAGAATATAGACTATAGACTATAATTTAGCGCCTTGTGAGTAGTCCACTTGCAAACGGCGATCAGTAAAAAAAATATGGTTTGAGCAAAATCGACTTCTTAGGTCGAAATTTAGCGTTTTTAGATTGACGCATAATAATTTAAATTCAATATATTAGAGTATTAGATTACTTATAACCTATAGAGCGTTCGCAATGGGCGTGGCTTAGGTTTTTTAGTGACGTATTTGTGTAAATAGACGCCAATTGGTGTACAAAAATGGTGAAGTACTTCTTTATCATGCCAAATTCACATCTGAATATTGGCTATCCTACGCACCAATCATTAGATAAATCGTCGTATATCATCTTACTAGTACAATAGAAAGACTGACATGGTATTTTTTCAACGAATTTCAACATTTTAAGCTCAATTCATCATACTAATATCTGTCCGGTAAGTGTTGCATTTGAATGGATTTATTGAAGTGAATTATTGGAGTCATTCGTTATTTTCATTGTTCAATAGTAATATAACATTTTTAATGTAAGAATCTTCTTGTGATAGGTCTATTAATCTAATATAGAATTAATAAAATCCATATTAATACATTAATCATCATTTTAAACACAAAATAGCAATTAAAAAAAAGCTGAAACTATATTAATACAGCGGCCATTGTACACCATTACTCAAAGTAAACAAAAAACACGTGATTTTTGTCACGTGATTGCAAACGCCCTATTGAAGGTTCAGCTAAAGATCAGCATATTATAAATAAACATATTCCTTTTTTTTTTTCTAAAGTAACTTGGCACATTTTGAAAGGGGCCTAGTCATATGAGCCAAAAAAAAAAAACACGTAATATAAAGAGTGCACGTTCTGCATGTTCAATATTTGCTGCACCCAACCCTCAAGGTTATTGTGCACTTATTTTCATTAAAATAATATAGGCCTATATACTTTATGCACAAAAATAGTAACAACATAGGCACTACTGTGTGATAGAAAAATATTGCGTCCATAGCCGAAAATGCTATTTTCTTAAGAATAATAATATGTCTAAGTCGAGCCCCCTTATTTACCACGTCTAACGTCGAAAATAGTATATTCCGTCACTCGCGTTTTCAAATTCTACAGCGTAGCGCAGCAAATGCAGTACCAGAACTCCATAAGTATACGATTATAAAGATTACAAGATTATAAAATAAAAAGTATTTTTCTTATTCCTAATATATCAAAGCGTTCAAGTCCGCACGTTTTAATTCACAGACTTGCTTTAGACAAACGATGCTGAATCATACGTATAAGTCTAATAGTGTTCTTAACAAACTATCAATAACGTCCCTAATGGTATTATTTATTTCTTGTTCAAGAAAACGGAAAGTGTAAACTCGTAGGTTTTTCTTGTGACAGAGAATATGTCTTGTGACAGAGAATATATCTTGTGACAGAGAATATATCTTGTGACAGAGAACATATCTTGTGACAGAGAATATATCGCTGTGTTGACACTGACAGCAACGATCAATAGTTCCCGCCAACAGAAGAGCTTGGCAAGACACTGTAAACTTTAGCAAAAGCCGCTTGACGAGACAAGCAGTCCCCTAAGGCAGAGGTCGGCAGCCAGCGTTTTCATTCTAGTCTGCCAAAGTAGGATTTCTAATTCATTCGGCGAGCCAATATCCTAAAAGTAACTTCTACGGCACTCAATTTCTTGTAGGAGATACTTGAATTGCCTTTTTTTGGAGGTCTTCTGCGTGCTTTTGAAAATCGCTCTGCGTGCCCTATGTTGCCAACCCCTGCACGCCAAAAAGCATAGATAGTCAAAATTCCTTTACGAGATTGTTTGCTTGTAATGATGTTTTTAGTTTCTGTGTCCCTTAAATCGCATGTTACTATATATTACTATATACTATTTATTCAGATCTGGTATTTTCCTGGATAGTTGGTTTAATTCCGCTGAACGTGAACACGAAATTCCGCTGCGTGGAATAAAACTCCGCGTGTTGCGGTAATTCGCGGGATCCACCGATAAGATCTGATATAAGATGTACTCCATCAAAAACCGGGATATAAACAACCATTTATTGATTACAGCTTCAACCGAAACAAAAATCTATATTACCTTTTTTTTTAATAACACACATGCAAGCTTAACATGACAGATAAATATTTCTCCATTACAGTGTAGTAGATCCCCCCCCCCTCTCCAGTCAATTACGAGGCCCTTGTCCTAGTTTATATTTATACGCGACATAATAATTTTGATTTTTTTTAAATCTATATGCTTACAGTAGCAAATTACGTAGGGCGAAACGTGTTTTTGTTGTGTTTTTTTTTTTTTGGCATTGGGGATTATGCCTTTGTAACTGTTTACTTTTTCACAGTTAAATGAATCTATCGGGCATGACGTAGTTTGGTATTTGAAGAGTTTTGACAGAGGTGACTTTGCTTTTCTCGTGGTATTTACCCATTCCCAAGCTTTTGCACTCTATCACTATTATATTTCTCCTCTACCTGATTTGAATCAGTGGCGCCTTCTTTGTGGAACAGTTTACCTCAGACACAGAGAGAATCTGAGACAAGAGAATCATTTAAAAAGAACTTAGAAACCTTTATCTTTGATTAATATATCTGTCACTGCAATTCACACCAAGAGCGCACTGAGCTTGCTAAATTTAATAGCATGAATAAGAAATGCCCATTCTTATCTTATCTATTATTATGCCGAGCAAGATGTTGTTGTTGTTGATTTTTTATGGTTTCCTTGTGATACAGGGGCATGGTGTATACACTTAATGTAAAGTATTGAAAACAGCCCTATGTTAGTATCACTTTCATTACCTTTTTAACCCTTCCCCTACCGACCTACTTCTATCTATGCTGCCTTCAGTTCCGCTATATACGCGCCCGGGACTGTAAGGGTTAAAACCCCACAGCAAGCTGACACCATGATTTTCAGAAGCGATCCTCGTACCAAGCAAAACATCTTACCTCTTGCAGGCCTGAGGCGTAAAAGATTTTTCGTCTTTGGGTCGTATAAGAAATTTGATATACAACTAGATGGGCCATAAATTCAACAAAAGTATGATTTTATTAATACATTTTGGTTTGTAATGTGTATGCCCTTAAAAGCTCAGTGGAGCAACAGCGAAGGGTTTGACGGGGCCGTGTCGTAGCTCGCGGGCCGCCTTTTACACGCCCCTGCACTTGACTATTTTTTTAAATCCAAGAAGGATGTATGGATCCATGAAGTTGTATCATTGTTACTCCATTTACCATGGGATACGGTAGAAAATATCCTCGCATTAATATCAACTAGAGTTGCGCGGAATGTTATTGAAGGCGTTATTAAAAGTGCTAAAGATCTATATAACGCACTCTCAGCCTTTGTTTTTTTGTTCCTCAATATGGATCCAGCCAAGTTCAAGGACAAAGAGACTCCATTATCCGTCAAGAGTTCTCCACTTTTATAACGGCAGCTATAAAAAATATCCCGTTCACTGGAAGCCGTTACAACAGATAATCAAACAGCAAGAAGTTTAGATTTGCGCACGTTGACGAACGTTCTGAAAGTGATTAATTGTGAATTGTGTCTTATAATGTGGCAATTGAATACAGAAAACAAATAGGCTAAAACCGGTAATGTTAGGTTTGGTTTGCTACATAGGATAGTACCGATAAATGTAAGAGCCCCAGCAATGAATAATCAGCCCCTTAACACCCCTGCCTCTCGACTACCAACGATTGTTTGTAAAAAATACATTGGTCATTTAATTCCGCTTTATTTTAGGGGTGGGGTGGGAGGGGGAATCATTCAGGTTACCGCGCCCCCTGTAAGCACACGCAGCACACAAACGGATTAAACTCACTTATTCTGTCAAATATTTAAAAGTACTCAAAGTACTCCATGTTTTACCGTAAGTGGAAAGACATGCCGATGCACAAGAACAGCGGTTAGTAGCGTCCCCTGCATGTCACGTGAATAATGACGATCTTTGATCAAGCACGTGCTTTCCATCCGGGAACACTTACTGACAGCTCGTGATCAAATAAGTAAACAATCAACATCAACAAAAAGGAAAGAGTTTAGATGACACACACATGTACATGGCGATCACACACACACACAAACAAGAATACGTCTAATTTTAGAACCCGTTGTTTCAGACCATAGGTTCTCAACCTTTTTCGGCTCATCGCCCCCTTTTAAAAAATGTTCCCGCTCACCGTCCCCCCCCCCCAACTTTCTTTTAGCCTTCCGTTCATCTGGACTATAGTTTCCGCAATTTGTTTAGCCGACTAGGCTTTTTCAGTGCTTAATTATCTTTAAAAAAAACTGAAAAGGAAACATATTGTAAGAATTAATAGATCAAAAAATTGTCTTAACAATAGGTTTAAATAAATCAATATTAATGCGAATCGTTTGCCTGGTGTGTTGCTAGCAATTTGTCTATTTTCGTTTCAATTTTGGTTGCAAAAGCCTTAGGTCTAATAATCAGTAATATTTGTTATATTACAAAACAGAACTTGTTCGGCATCACTATTGAATCAAATGTGGAAACATTTTTTAGTTAAAGGGAGATAATAAGCCCGTTTTATTTAAGCTAATATTTCTGGGTCATTTTCTTTTTTAAAAAATAAATGGCTTACAATTTATAACTTTGAAATGATCAAACTGTAAAAAGTATTTGAAAATTATATAAATATTATATGACTAAAGAATTTATATGTATATTTTCAAGCATTACAATAACTACCCAGTTTGTATGATTACTACTTATCTATACCCCTTAACAATATAGTGAATTATTTCCTATTGTTCTAAAACACATCAAGGACATCTCGGTAAAATTGAGATCAAAATATCATTAATATTAATATATGTTAGGCGACTGTGATCGGTCAGCAGGGTTGACAGTCCGGTGAACCAACCACAGGACCAGCCGGTCGCACACTATAATAATATTCGCCAAATACTGACCCCTACTTGATCGAAAAGTCACTGCGATTCCTATTTCTTTTTAATATATAATAATATGTAGGCATACTGTTGGGGGATATCAGATATTTAACAGCACTTGCGTTTACATCACATATCATCCTCCAAAAAATAATCGATTCAAATAGCTGAGGTGTTAAAAAATATCACGTACGTTTGTACCGCCCACTTGCCCTTCACCGCCCCCCCCCCCCCAATCGCCCTCGGGAATGTCAGCGCCCCCCTAAAGCTTTTCACCGCCCCCCCCCCCCGGGGCGAAATCACCCCCGTTGAGAACCTATGTTTCAGACCAATAATTTGTTAAAGGAGCCCAAAAGTTTCGAGGAGATCACGTGTGAGGTATTATTATACCTGTTTCCTGACACCTATTTGTGTCTCTAAAAAATAAACCGGGACGTGCCTTCCGGATCTTAAGTCCAGGGTATAATGATGTAAAGAAGTGAACCAAGGGGGAGGGGGGTTCGGGCACACCAAGGTCCTGTCCGAGATTAGCCACTCGGCGGCACGCCGATAACTCGCGTAAGGCGTACGGTCTTCGTAGCTACACGTGCACTACTCACTACACTGTCTTTCCACAGCTGCGTAATTCACTTCGGATCATTAACGTAGTGGCTCGCCGCTCGTACACCTGCTCTGTCGCCAGTAACACAAATCCCTTACTATTGGTATGGGCACCAGGGCGGGCTTGAGACGGACTGCTGCGCACATCGCTTCCTCCCCATCGAGGCTCGAAACCTATCGGTGGTAAAATGAGACGTCCGACATGCAGCAGTGGCCCAAACGTTCGTCCGCCGGTGTATCCTTGATGTGAGCGTATCGGCGGTCTACACACTTTGCCAGTCTTTGAGGCCCACGGGTACAGATGTGTTTGCTGACACAAACATTTAAAGTGAAAAGGCGCTCGGAGCTATTGGTGGTTTTGCGGGACAAATACATTAGACACCAAGCAAGTACTCATTCTGATAAGCACATTTTTTCTACAGCTTCTACCTAAGTGACATATATCTTTGTGCTTATAATTATTCTCTTATAACTCTGTGTTTATATGTGTGTTCGCCTACGTGTATGTGTTCGTGTGCAAAACTATAATGTCTATAAAAAAAAACACGGGCGAGACTATCGGCTCATACGTCCAGTACATAACGGTGGAAAGGGGTTGGTCAAGGGGTGCACAGCAAGATCCTGCCCGAGACTAGCCACCCCGCTGCACGCCGATAGGGCGTGTCGCATAGCATAGGGCAGGGGTCGGAAACCTATGGCACGCAGATCGATTTTCAATGGCACGCGGAAGACCGCCAAAAAAGGTCATTCAAGTCTCTTGTACAAGAAATTGAGTGCTAAAGAATGGTACGTTTTGGTTGTTGGCACGCTGAATGAATAAGCGATCCCTCTTGGCACGCTGTTATCAAAAGGTTGCCGATCCGATCCCTGGCATAGGGCACGTTCTCCGCAGCAATGCACTGCACTTCTCCCCACCTGCGGAATGCGCCATCGGATCATTATCGTAGTGGCTCGCTCGTATACCTGCACTGTCGCCCGGTAGCAACAATTCCAGACCACAGACCTGGACATCCAGGCACCAGAGCGTGGTTGAGACGCCTGATGCGCACAATGCTTCCTCCCCGACCGAGTCTCCTCTCGGAAGTGCATCAACGCTGGCGAAGTGTGGAAGCCACCGATATGCTCCCATTAAGAGTACAGCGGTGGGCTAACACACGGGGACAGTCTATGTTGCGGATGTGTGTGTCAGTGTTTATGGCCGAGGCTTTAAAGTATTTATATCCCTTTATATAATTCTATTTTTTTTTATAAAGCTAAACGACCAAAATCTAGACTCTAGTCTAGACTGTGCTTTATTTGAAAAAGTGCATGCACGGCTTTGTGGACTTTCCAAGGTGTCTATACGTACTTTAAACACCTACGTTACAAGTCCATTGACACACATAATAATACGCCCAATGCAGACACTAGAAATTAAAATAGCTGGAGCTATATTTGGGACTGATCCGAACAGTCCCAACACACAGCCGACATAACAAAGATTATAGGACAAGGGGTCTGGGGCGGAGTGACACGTACACACACGCACGTACATAATAACAAAATACCGTAGAGTACGATACTAGACTGAGAATTCGTCAAGCCTTCGTATCGTGGTCTCTTGACTTCACGGTTGAGTGACGACGACAAAAAAAAAAAAGCTTCACCGTCATAGACGTTACGATACAAACAAGCCACACTGGAATCTGGCAATTGTGTCTGTTCACTGTACAACTCCAGCAGGTTGTTCCAGACAAAGTTGAATGAACGGTGAATAATAGTTTTTTTTTTAAAGAAAGAAAATCAAGTGTGGGGTGGAGAGATTGGGGCGTGTGGGGTGGAGAGATTGGGGCGTGTGGGGGGAATTTGACAACTGTAAACAGCAAGGGGCTGTTCCAAAAGTACTTGTCAGTCAAGCTAAGGTGGGTGTAAGACCAATAAAAAAAAGAGTGTATAGTATATTTATATGACGCGCTACAACTGAAATGACAAGTGTGTGAAATAAATTGTTTAAATGTCATAGATAGATCACTTGTAGTATTATTGTGGTGAGGAAGAGAAAAGGTCACATGTTTTAAATACGTGAAGGGGCGTCGATAATAACAGAGATTTTCGTTAGCTTTGATCAAAGAAATGATCACCTTTCAATAAACTTCAAAGACAAGATATCATCACTTTTCAATAAACTTTGTTCAAAGACAAGATATGATCACCTTTCAATAAACTTTGTTCAAAGACAAGATATCATCACCTTTCAATAAACTTTGTTCAAAGACAAGATATCATCACCTTTCAATAAACTTTGTTCAAAGACAAGATATGATCACCTTTCAATAAACTTCAAAGACAAGATATCATCACTTTTCAATAAACTTTGTTCAAAGACAAGATATGATCACCTTTCAATAAACTTTGTTCAAAGACAAGATATGATCACCTTTCAATAACTTTGTTCAGATTTAATTACGACCACCAATTGTGATACGATCTCCCGTTTGCTTATTGTTATTGTATTGTAACACATTCCTTAAGTAGCAATCCCCAAAACGAGGAATGAACTCCTGAATTCCTTAACACCTTTTGTACTAGACATTATGCATTGTTGTAATTGTTCTTCGTAACTTCCGTCTTTTCTGTATTTCTTCTGTGGCTTTTTGAATTAAATCCAGAAATCACATAACCGGTTTTTTTTAAACGAAATCCGGTTTTGAGGGCAATTTTCAGTTTCTATTCTGAGATGAAAATGTTTGTTCTAGACATTGTTTTGGATTTGCAAGAAACAATTAAGTCATTCAGTCATTCAATGTGTGTCAGCTATGACATATCCTTTTCTAATGGTGTATGTAGCATATGGAAACAGTGCCAGGAAAGTCCTGGAGTGGAATCCCCCATAGACTTACCAATGGAGTAGCCAGGTTTTGACACTAGGGGGGGGGGCGAACATTTTAATTAAGCACTCTATTAAAAATTAAAAGGAGAACTAAATAATTCGTAACTATCGAGTGTTACAAGAGTGTACCCCGCACCTCAGGCAACTGTGTAATAATGGGTTTACACTGTTCACAATTCCTTGCAGAGCAACTATTAGGGGTCGTCCATTAATTATGCCAACCAAATCGGGGGGGGGGGGGGGGGGGGAAGGAGCGGGGGGGGGGAGCGGAACGCCAAAGTATGTGCCTAATGGTACCCGTCTGTGGCTAGTGCATGTGCATGATACAGCCCGGTTCACTCATCAATTATCTGTCCCCAACTGGTTCACGCTAAGCCCTAATTATCATAAGGATCGTTAGTCTTACCTGAACTAAAGTTGAATACCGCTAACACGCAAACGAATTAATTTAGGTTGTAAGCCCGATAAGCAGATTGTTATCATATAAGCGCGTTATACGGATTATGCATCCTCTTAATTCTAAATTTTAATAGGCTTAGCTGGCACATAAATTTCACAGAATCGCTCTGTCTGCAGAAGAGATCAGTCAACAGTTGGTCAGTTTCGCAGATGGTACTGCCCTATGGGGGCTAATAGGAGACCGTGTAGGTTGGGTCACGTGATGATGAATTCGACTTGTTCAGACTAATATACTTGTTAATACCCCTATTTTATGACACAATTATTAGTTGCAACAAAAAATCATTGTCATTATCGCATTAAGGGAGTATGGTTATATACAAGCCTGAATTAGTCTCTCACGCTCTCTCTTTATCTCCCTTTCTTTCTACTATCTCTCTCCAAACCAAATTATCTATCTCTCCTCCTATCCTCTCGACCAGACCTCCTCTTATCTTCTCGACCAGGGCTATTGACACTGCACGTACATGTCCTAACAAGCACATCGGGTACAGCCGGGTCGGATCTGAAAGGACTCAAGGACGCCGCAGTGATACACCGTCACTGAGTCAAAGAGCTAATCCGCCCTCAACTAATATATTGCTCTCTTGGAGCCGAGTTATGCAATAGCGACAGCAGAAAATGAATCTGGTGAGGAAGTCATCTTAGCTCCAAACTCTGTCCGAGGCTAGCCCTATGCTGGCACGCCTATAGAGCGGTCAAATGTTTGGGTTGTCTTGCTCCATTTGTGTTCCCCTTTTCGAATGTACGTTTGCTGCAATTGGCATCACCCTTCGAGTCGTGCAGGGACTGCCGCGTATTCCTGTGATGTTGGCGTGTGGTGCGTTGGTGGAGCGGATTTAGTCTCAAATGGGGATGCCCCCGTCTAAAGCGGGCACATCCCATCAAGACCACCTTTGAAACAAGCCGTATCAGGACAATGAATGTATAGGTTACCCTTCCTGGCGTCGTACCACCCCCGGGGGCACCAGAGCTCGATGGTGGTGGTGTGTGCAATACCACTGGGAACGGTATGAACGGGGCGAGCAACTTTACTCCCCGGCCCCGCAGTGATTACCACTTCTCACACCATGACAACCCCAGATATGTGGGTGGAAGCAATCTACGACCCCAGTCCCATGCGTTGGCCCATTGGGCTGACTCGGGGAACTAGTGGTTTCATGCATTGGCCCATTGGTCTGACTCGGGGAACTAGTGGTTTCATGCATTGGCCCATTGGTCTGACTCGGGGAACTAGTGGTTTCATGTGTTGGCCCATTGGGCTGACTCGGGGAACTAGTGGTTTCATGCATTGGCCCATTGGTCTGACTCGGGGACTAGTGGTTTCATGCATTGGCCCATTGGTCTGACTCGGGGAACTAGTGGTTTCATGCATTGGCCCAATGGTCTGACTCGGGGAACTAGTGGTTTCATGCGTTGGCCCATTGGTCTGACTCGGGGAACTAGTGGTTTCATGCATTGGTCCATTGGTCTGACTCGGGGAACTAGTGGTTTCATGCATTGGCCCATTGGTCTTACTCGGGGAACTAGTGGTTTCATGCGTTGGCCCATTGGTCTGACTCGGGGAACTAGTGGTTTCATGCATTGGCCCATTGGTCTGACTCGGGGAACTAGTGGTTTCATGCATTGGCCCAATGGTCTGACTCGGTAAACTAGTGGTTTCATGCATTGCCCCATTGCTCTGACTCGGGGAACTAGTGGTTTCATGCATTGGCCCATTGCTCTGACTCGGGGAACTAGTGGTTTCATGCATTGGCCCATTGGTCTGACTCGGGGAACTAGTGGTTTCATGCATTGGCCCACTGGTCTGACTCGGGGAACTAGTGGTTTCATGCATTGGCCCATTGGTCTGACTCGGGGAACTAGTGGTTTCATGCATTGGCCCATTGGTCTGACTCGGGAACTAGTGGTTTCATGCATTGGCCCAATGGTCTGACTCGGGGAACTAGTGGTTTCATGCATTGGCCCATTGGTCTGACTCGGGGAACTAGTGGTTTCATGCGTTGGCCCATTGGTCTGACTCGGGGAACTAGTGGCTTCATGCGTTGGCCCATTGGTCTGACTCGGGGAACTAGTGGTTTCATGCATTGGCCCACTGGTCTGACTCGGGGAACTAGTGGTTTCATGCATTGGCCCATTGGTCTGACTCGGGGAACTAGTGGTTTCATGCATTGGCCCATTGGTCTGACTCGGGAACTAGTGGTTTCATGCATTGGCCCAATGGTCTGACTCGGGGAACTAGTGGTTTCATGCATTGGCCCATTGGTCTGACTCGGGGAACTAGTGGTTTCATGCGTTGGCCCATTGGTCTGACTCGGGGAACTAGTGGCTTCATGCGTTGGCCCATTGGTCTGACTCGGGGAACTAGTGGCTTCATGCGTTGGCCCATTGGTCTGACTCGGGGAACTAGTGGCTTCATGCATTGGCCCATCGGTCTGACTCGGAGAACTAGTGGTTTCATGCATTGGCCCATTGGTCTGACTAGGGGAACTAGTGGTTTCATGCGTTGGCCCATTGGTCTGACTCGGGGAACAAGTGGTTTCATGCGCTGGCCCATTGGTCTGACTCGGGGAACTAGTGGCTTCATGCATTGGCCCATCGGTCTGACTCGGAGAACTAGTGGTTTCATGCATTGGCCCATTGGTCTGACTCGGGGAACTAGTGGTTTACACCGGCATTGGGGCTCATGGGTACAGAAATGATCTGAAAAAAATAGCCAATTTGATAAATCTAAATTGTGTCTCTCTCTATATATATTTATTTATTTATTTACCAGTAACATGTGCAACCACCATTATACATATTAAAAAACTGAATCGGATACTTATCAGAAACAAAACGGACACATTGGCCGATGGGTTAAGAATCAGAAACACTTTCAACCCGGCAAGGTATCTGACTAACACCAGAGAGGTCTCTGACAACTCCTAAAGAAAGTATCGAGAGAGAAACCCAACACTGTGTGTATATATATAACACGAGTGTCGGTGAAGGGGGGGAGAAGGTAGCAGGAATGTTGACACAGTACACAGCCCAAAAGTAAACTTCCATTGATCATTTTTAGATTGCCGCCAATGAACGATACACGACACTTCCATTTTAAAATAGAACACAGAGAGTATAACTTTTTGTTGAGCTTAAGCATCGCTTAAGTTTAACATAGGGTTAAACTGGTTTGTTTCTTTGTTTTTTTTTTTCAAAGACTTTAATGAGATGGACCGCTTGCTTTAATATTTCGGCTATTTGATGACTAGAATGACTTCTTTTTGGAATTTCCAATTCCCTTTTGTACGGTACACTTCCGTTTTATTTAGTCGCTATGATTTTCTCAATGAAAAATTAAAAGTTAAAATCGAAAGTTGTATAGAGTTGAACCCTTCAATGCAAACGTAGGAGCGTAGAAGTCATTCAAGACAGCGCCATTGGTTGCGCACGGAAAAAAGAGAACATATAAGCTCTAAAAATAGACCAGGCGGTCCATCTTATAATAGTCTTAGTTTGTTATTTTTCTTACAAATCTTCAGCATTTTTATATGTATAGATTTACTTAAATGAACCACGTATATTGGAATAGTAACAAAGATTCATCAACAACCTGTTGTACTCACCATTAATGATGTGCTATTCAAGAAATTTGTTACGATTTGACAAATGGTGGCGGTGCAGGACATAGATCTAGGCATTTTCGTCAAGAGAAATGTGCTGTATTTATTTTTGAATTGAATTAACCCTTTCCTATCCCGATGTTGCAAAGATACAGTCAATAAATATTTGCTGAGAGAAAATATAACTTATTAGTGGCAACATATGGTTGATTGATTTTATTTGCCTTTTTTTTTATTCTAAGAAATGGTCGACATTTGTATATAAATAGATTTATTTCTCAATAAAAGGGACCGGGTATATAGGGTTAATGTAATGTTCACATCCACTTACCCTAGTGCCCTACGACTCGTTCTCTCAATCAGGTTTTGTTCACAATGATATATTTTCAAGATACGCCACAAATGTGACCGAATCCAAATACCATTTTGTTTTGACGCAGTGTTGGGTGTAGGGTGTTATGTCAAGGGCGGAGAGAGGAGCAGCAGTCTACAAACAGTGCAACATAGTTCCTCAGTCGTCGTCTAGCCAATGGCGGACACTAGTGGGACACAAATGTCCACCAATACATTTGACCACTACAAAACAAAAATAAACTTCTTTCTTTTTTTATCCACCTAGAAAGGTAATATGTACTAATAAAATAGTTTACACAGAGGTGTATGGAGCGTGGTGGCCAAGCGGCAATGCGTTCAGCTGGCGTACCGAAGGTCCTGGGTTAAAGACTAGGCTTTTTTCCCGGGTCTGGGGGATGTCCCTACCCTGCTCTGATGAGTACCTGGCTTTAGTTGGGGTGAAGTAAAGGCGGCTGGGCATTGTACTGGCCATACAATCAAATTGAATGCCGTGAGCACAAGTGCAGGGAGTTTTATTTTATATTTTAATCAACATACTTGGACCTTTTAATTTGATAAACGTGACACTGTTAACCCTTACAGTCCCGTGCGCGTATATAGCGGAACTGAAGGCAGCATAGATAGAAGTAGGGAAGGATTAAGCAATGGATAAATAAAGAGAGTAACCAAGTCGGTGTAGTCGAAACAGTATGGCGGACAAAGGTCTACGGGAAAGAGTGTTTAGGGAAAATGTTCTTATATTATCTTATACATTACAGACGCTCCTTCTATAAAGAAGATTATTGCGTCCTACGCCCATCCGTGATCCTAGTCTAGTCTTGCATTTTTATTAATGTTTTAAATGGTGCTAAGTTACTGGTTTTCCTGGTTTGTTCAGGCAACCCATTCCGTGCCCGAATGCCACTGACAGTGCATTGTGTTTTGTATTTCTACAGTGAACCGACAAGCTTCCTAGACCAACCAACCCGAGGTTCCCCTAATAGACCAAGAACAAAAAGGATATGAATTCGGACATGTACACATTTTTTTTCAATCCAATGGAGCACCCCACGCACACACACACACCCTCATTCTCGCAGACACCCATTGATAGACAAACAGAAAAGACACGTGATAGATTGGCTGAAACATTTCTTGTTCACATTTGGACAAAAGTGCAACATTAAGTAGATAGACCTAGTCTTTTAGTTTTTGTTAAAAGCCTTCCCACGCAGATAAAACTTGTGTGTAAAAAAAATAAATTTCATTTCGACTTTACCTTTAGGGGCTTGGTGAGGAGATAAGACACAGATGCCCCCCCCCCTCGCCACATACAAGACACATGCAGAGCATGTGTACCTTGGCTTTTTTTTTAATGTTTATTTTTTTTGGTTGGGGGAAATTGTGCAACAACGCACTCAGAAGTTTAGAGCAAATGAAACAGTGCATATCCGCTTTCTATACATAACCAATGTAGCTAAATAGTGTGAAGGGATGGGGGGGGGGGGAACATTCACTGCATAATAAAATGTTATATATTTCATGTACTGTAATTAAGGCTTCGAGACTTGGAGTTGGCCCAACAAGAACAAGTTTGGTCTTAAAGTACACTTTTTACCCCTAGCTTTTTTTTTCTCGTGATGAATGTAAAAGTAACAGGGCCAGAAGACGAGGGTTCGTTTTTTTAAAGGGGGGGGGGGTTTGATCATCTATTTAAAAAAAGAAAGACTTAGTCCCTTTCTCTATTTTGTTTTTCAATCTTTGGTCATGAAACCTAGCAAATCGTTGGATGTCTACCTTTTAAGAAAAAAACGAACAAGAAAAGCACATGTGTTGGGTGGTAGTGATGGGGAGAGTGGAGTGAGGGTGTGTTGACACACGAGCCTTAACACGCAAACGTTCTTATCATGTAGTGTTTTGTTGGTTTCTTGTTTAAATGGTTTTTTTGGGGGACCGGAAGAAAGTTTCTCATGTAATCACGTGTGTCTCACGCAGCACACCAAGATACTGGAAGGGGCGATGGGGGAAAGATGGGGATTTAGGAATAGATAACAAAAAAAAGGTTGTAGTTGGGTCGAAAGGGATGGACAACCCAAAGTATGCTGTGACACGATTCAGCGTGGGGTAACACTATTCATCCTATTACCACCAAATACAACTAGCCCTCGAGATCCCCCACCAACCCCCGTTCGTTGTTGGTGGTGACAGGTACGAGGCAGAAATACTATGATTTGAGCACTGTATTGAGGGGAACCCGCATGGGCGTGTGCATATTTTTCCCTGGAGGCCGCACTTTTGCACTGCCGTGTTTTATTCACTTTTCTGTCAACAATAGACAGGTCACCTATACGGTATTGACCATTCAGCAGTAAGGCCGCTATATTCAGTTAGGCTCAAATTAGGAAAAAGGATTTATATATACATATATTATGTATACATATATAAGGATACTTATATTTATATGTAATGTTTACTTATGTAGAGTCTTCTTTCAGTATAATGTTTCACATTTTTTACACAAGTATTTAAACATTGCAAAGGAAAGGAGGGGAGGGGGCAGTCTCATCTTGTCCCCTTCCTCCCAACCAGATGCCCCCATTGGAAATCGATCACAATTGAATGTTGCGCCGGTGATGTGTCATTGTAATACAAACAATAATACAATACAGTTATTTAAGTCTTTGTCTTCAAGTCTGTCTTCAGATATAGAGAAACGTGCCATTGAACTGCCAATTAAAAACGGATATTCCCTATTAAGAAAAACAAAAACTAAAAACATATTTTTAGGCCCTACAAACACACACAAACAAATCAATAATAGATTATGAAAACTAGGAGGGGAAGGGTCTTTTCAAATGTAAAACCGGAGTGTGTGTTGGATTTATCAAAAGAAAATTTAAAAAAATACTGGTTTAGCTAGTTTTATTGATATAACTATTAGTCTGTCTATTTTGAGCAGTGTGAGTAGTTGGAAGCATCATCCAGACATTTCGGACATTACACAACAGCTTGTAAACACGACTGACCTACTTCCTAGTGAAGTTTCCCTTTTTTTTTTAACAACAAAAATTCTATTTAGAAATGTTTTAATTGGTACAGATTATTGACATTGAACTCGTGTAGCTAATTTATCTCTTGTATATTTGGACAACTTTTTTTTTTACTTCGGCGGCATAGGCCTACTTTGTGTTAAAAAGTGTATTGAGTGGGCCACATGATTTTTTAGGGTTTGGGGCGGAATGACCCAGGGCACGTGAGATAAACTCTCAGACCCATGTGATGCATTACACACTTAAAATGCGTTCTTGACAACCCCAAAACGCAAGGCAAGCTCAATCAATGCATGCTCAGGTCTACCTACGTGGTTTGTTCAGTGTAACAAAAAATGTCTTTATAAATCATTTAACTTTAGGAAATCGAAGATATGTCATAACATCAATAAAACTTGCAAACTACGCTTATTATATGCCAACTTTTAACACGCCATGCACCAACGTGGAAACCACGATTTTCCCCCGTCGATACGACGTGGTGTGCCCGCAAGGCTACTGGTAGTAGGCCTAATTAATTTCAATAATATGACATGGACATGGTCGTAATTTTACATTGACTTTTCAGTCTTAGGTTATTTGCTACAAGTTTAGATGTCTACAAAATATTCTAAATAAAAATATATCTTTCTTGTATTTTACTCGCTATGAAATGGTGATTTTAACAATGTTCTCCCTCTTTTTAGTTGGCAACTCAGGTGACAGGTGAATAATTTCGGACGCACAGACAGAGCTGTGTTACTGTACAGGTGACCGTCACACACCACACCCCCACCCATGTCCGTAAAGGGTCACCAATCGTTGTACCTACTTCCTGTGTAAGTGTTGCATTGTTGTCGAAGTTGCATTATAAAAAAAAGTCGCGTGTGTGCATTTACGCGCAAGTCATTCATTTGGGGTGGGGCGTTCAAACAAGTTTCAGAGTATGCATATGTCATATGCGGTGTGGAATAATGAAAAAAACTGCATATTTACTATTGTATTATTGAAGACCAAAACCCGCAAACGACAAACACTCTCGGGTTCCAGTGACGGCATGGGTTCACAGTGTGTAGTTCACAATCTCTGGCTATTTACAAAACACTCTTCAAGCCTTTTTTAAAGGCTAAAAAACAACAACTCCCAAGGTCTTAGATAAACAACCTAGCCTTATTTCTAAGCGATTAGGCCTATATCCTGTTTGACGCGTTTTGAGACTGCGTCATTGATTTAAAATAGAAATATTAATATTAAGATCTTACGACTAGTCCTATATTCCTATATATACTATATATATATATATGCCTTACTAATAATATTAGGCCTACTGATAAACAAGTTATGGTCTAACTAAAGTTATAGGCTAATTAATAAGTAGACTAGTATAATGTGCACATGCCTTATTTACTTATTATGAGAATTATTTATGACTTATAAGTTTTAGATATATTCTATAAGTTATAGAGTTATAGGCCTCTATGATGATATCACTTGACTTTGACATATCTGAAACTGATATGACTGCACTAACCTTTAAAATAAAGACAAGACCATGTTATCATGTTACCATGTTCATCTTGCAATACGAGATGTAGGCTAATGCGTCTCTTCTTATTTTATATGAAGGTGTAGGCTACTATATTCCGTTACTTAAGATCTACGTTATAGAGCAGATCACGTAGGCCTACCCATAACTTCACAATTATAAATTGATAATAAATCATAACTAATCGTAACACATTCACTTGATTCACACAACACCTGAGTCTGACTTGAGTCACTTGACTTTTAGGTTAGCAATCAAAGACTTTGACTTAGACTAAGTTCTATTAACGTCACAACAATAGCCTACATCAAACATTCGACAATCTTGCAAGGTAAATTACATTAATTTATGATTAGGCCTAAACAATCAAACTTTATTGATTAAATGTATATTCTCACCTGATTTCCCTGTAGCGCTCCTCTACGTTAGAATCATTTAAATCCGAAGATATAACGGCGCGCTGTTTCCAAAAATAAAAAAAACAAATCAATGAATAATTCGTGTGTCAAATCCAGAAACAGTTTTCAGTTACAGTTTTTTCAATTGTGTACAAAAAAAAAATGTAAACAATAGTAAATAAATATGCACACCACAAAACAACGAGAAGCAAAGGGGAAAACAGCAGCGTGCTGTCGAGCTAGACAGAGCAACAGGCGGCGTGTTCGCACCGGCACACACTCTTACACATCTCTCTCTCTTCGTCACCTACCGGAGTGTCGTACGATGTGTAACAAAACACACACACACACACACAAAGGGAGGAAGAAGAAGAAAAAACGTCTCCCACACCCACCCCGCCCTTTTGGGAGTCGGCTTACAGAAAAATGATGGTTGGCCTACTTTCGCTAGCTTCTCTATTTGTGTGGGTGTGTTTCGTTTCTTTTCCCAAATGAGGGCCGATGGTATTTTATTTTAAAGGTATCCAATGTCCCCGTCCTCCCCCAACCACTCACACACACACACGTGGTATTAACCCCTCCCCCCCTCCCCTTTCCAACCAGTATCTCACAAAACAATGCCCGCAAAGTATTTCGCCATTTTTAAAACTGGCAGATACATGGCCATGGGAGGCTACACGGGTTAAACTTACACCTGTACATTACAGGTCATAAAAGCTTTCAATTAGAGATTGCAATAGGCCTACTGGTCCTTTTTTTTTTTTTTTACCGAAACCGGTATTTTTTATATAGATCTACTTAAGTTTTACGAATACCGGAATCCCGATATTTTCGATTATAATTGGAAACTAATCATCATAGAGATTCGAACTAGAGTTGACGATTTATCAATGAATTTAAAAACAAAATTGCAGAAAAAAACAACAACAACATATGTTTAATATTCATTATAACCCAGCGGGCACATCACGTCGTATCGACGTTCCACGTTTTTTTTCCCGGCGATGAGACGCGTAAGCTTTTAACAATAATACCATAGACTATAATATACATGGACCGCTTGCTTTAGTATTTCTGCTATATGATGACTCGAAACACTGATTTTCGGAATTTTCGATTCGTTGTTTCCTTTGCACTTCCGTTTTATTGAATCGCTTCGATTTTCTCAATGAAAGAATACAATTAAAATCGAAAGTTGTATAAAGCGGAAACATTTAAGAAACAACGAGGAGCGTAGAAGTATTTTAATACAGCTTATTGGTCTTAAAGTTGCCAAGGATTGATTAATTATTTTGAGCGCAAATAAGAGTTTACAAAAGTAACCTGAAGACGAAAACACCAGTCAATGTCCACACACTGGTCGGAGGATTAGACCTTAAGTTAAATATCAAAGGCAGTTTATATACTAGATATTTTCCTCTTGCAACGTCATCTACAAAAAAAACAAAAAACATTCCATCTTTATTTTTATCAACAACAGGACAAAGAATCAGATTGACCACATTGCCATCAACCAGAAATGGAGAAGAAGTAGGAAAGATGTCAAAGCGATAAGATTTGCAGACGTTGGTAGCGACCATAACCAGAAAGTCAACAAAACAAATACAAATTCATTTTATTCAAAATGTAAATTAACTTTCAGAATATGTGGCCCAACTTGTTGTATCTAATTCCTTTAGCGGACCATTGACCAAAAAAAATAAATGTCGCACTCCCGTGAAGCTAATTAAATGTGATGAAGAATCGATTTAAATAGATCTATATGCTTACAAAATGATTTTTTTAAAATACTATTTTGTTCAAATAAGTCCATTAGTAGGCCTAAAAATAACGTAAAGTTTCCCTTGTTAGACCAATTTGATCTATAGTGCCTGTGACTCTGTGACACAGCGTTCACACGTTTCTGAGGCCATATAACTGTAACATTTATTTGATTACACACCTAACTTCATATCAGGTAATTTATTCCAACTAGATGACTATATGTAGTATGTATAGATGACTATATGTAGTATGTAAAGACCGTCTTATTTACAGTTCAATTATGTTACTGTAAAACATGTTATTTTTGTAATACATTCAATTCGCATCAAATAAAGTCATGATAAAATTTTTTTTTTTAATTTCCTTTTTTAAACATTCAGAGTTTAAGTCGAGGTGAGGGAAATCATTAACTGTTACAAAATGAGGCGATGTGGTCTATCTGCATAGTGTCATACTGCGAATGTGAAGGTTAAATGTCTGGTCTGCAGGGTACGAATCTATTGAGCTAATTAACCATGCTATGAAGAATAAACCCGGCATTAGTTTATGGGAAAAGTGGAAGTGGCTGGGAATTGTGCTGTCCACGCAATCTCTTTGTGAAGAAGCCCTGGATGACAAAAAATGATCGGAAAGGGAAACTTCTACTTTAAAAAAAAAAGAACTATTAGCTATTATAAGAAAATAAGTAGCCATTTAAAATATATGTAAAGGTAGCCAGTAGAGAGTAGCCAAGAAGCAGTAGCAAGTAGCCAGTGCTGTGATATTTAGGTTTAATTTTATTGACTTTTATGGTTGGTTTATTTCCATTTGTTTAAGTGATTTAATTTCAATTTTACAGTAAAGTAAAATAAAAACAACCGCCGCTGGCAAGTACCTTGACAGACCTAGATATTTAGCAAGTCAAAGTAGAATGTATAAAGGGGCGGGGATGTGAGGGAAGGGATGGACAGGTGAGTGACTGGGAGGAACGGGGGGGGGGGGGGGCTTAACGTACACACATGTGTAAACCACAGTAAACCATGTGGATCCGTCGAGGGAAAGTGGTAGCCCACCAGATCAATAGCGTAACTAGGGACTAGGGGGTGGCGGCTGCGCCAGGCGCCAAAGTTTTGATAGGTGCCTCTATTTTTAGGACCTAAAAGCACGTAAACTTACAAATAAATGAAAGTTAACATAAGGCGCCAATTAAGACCTCCGTCCCAGGGCCATTTACCATACACCAGCTGACATTGGTTTTATAGGAAATGTGCATGGCCCTGAGTGACACAATACACAGGTGGACACATGATTGTGGTCACAATCATTATTGGAAACCCTCTTTTAGAAGCACTGGTAGTAAAGTATCCCGTCGGGCCAAATTGATCTATGGGGCCTGAGATGCAGCGTTCACCGGTTTCTGTGGCCTGGCATACTAGGTGATTGTGTGGCCAGCACTATGAACAGCCGAATTTACATCACCCCTACTAAGGCTAATGTCAGGTACCCATCAGAGCTGGGTAGGCTCAGGGACACCCTCCAGGACCGGGTAAAAAATCCTAGCAATCCCCAGGATTCGAACCCATGACTTTCGGTACGGCCAACGTGCTACAGAATCACTGGTAGTTAGAGGTAAGGGATGGGGAGGGGGGGAGGGCACCATTGAATGCACCATATTCTGTGACCCATTGCATCATGGTATGCGATACTGCAAATGGTACAGTTGATCTAGGATCAATAGAAAAGGGACCCGCGTTACAGTACCAAAAAGAAACAATCTTAGGTATAAAAGAACTAGCCATTTTCAAAAGTTGGTTCTAACTTTTCCAATATAAAATGCGGAATTAAGCTTTTAGGCTACAATAAGAAAACAAAGCATAATTGCAACTACAAAAAAGAATGTGTATGTTTTATATCATTTTTTTTAAATATAGTAAGCCTACTTATATTAAGGGTTGGAGCATAACCCTATTTTTAATGTTAGGGCATCTCAGGGTCCTAATCCGGCCCTGTTTGTCAACTAATATTTTGTAGAATTATCCGTAAAATATGCCAACATGGTGGGCGGATAGTTGATAGTGGAATAAGTGTGAAAAGAAAAGACGAGAGGCTAACAATATAAGCATTCAGCCTAAAGCTTTATAAGTGTCTATTGTGATTCACCCTCCTACTGTTTTATTATAGGGTAAATAAAGTGCACGAATTGAAGAGCGTGCGTGTGTATCTGTGTTTACAATTTTATTTACAAAGTGCTTTCAAAGTTTACACACACACACACACAGACACTTACACACAAACAGAGACATACACAAAATAATAGACAAGAACAGAATGTCAGCTTTGTTTCTTGTTGCAGCTGCGGTTGCCTTTGTTGTTGATTTTGCTGTTGTTGATGTTGCTGTTGTTGATTTTGCTGTTGTTGATTTTGCTGTTGTTACTTTTGCTGTTGTTGATTTTGCTGTTGTTGATTTTGCTGTTGTTGATTTTGCTGTTGTTGATTTTGCTGTTGTGGATTTTGCTGTTGTGGATTTTGCTGTTGTTGATTTTGCTGTTGTTTCGTTATTGCGAGGGTAAAATCCAACATCAAATTGTTGATTCTGGCGTTGGGTAGTTGGAGTTGCATTTGTTCAACAGAGTCGGCCTACACCGCGCGGAGTGAAGCAGTTTTTTTTTCAGTTTTCTCTGATCACGGCATACAAGGGGATGTTTGGACAACACAATGCTTTATTTATCCCTAATTACTGTCACGTATCCTTCAGAGATGGGTAGACTCAGTGACACCCTCCAGATAAAAAAAGAATCCTAGTCTTGACCAGGTTTTGAAGCAAAATATGTTCCGAAAACTTACAAATTGGAACAAGAGAAACGTGCCGCTGTGGAACAGCTCCCGAAAATGCGAAACATTTCCTTCAGACGTGGCCCCTGTACAACTCTACCCGGTCAGTCATATGGCCCTTCAATAACAAACCATATGGTGGACTGGTTGGAGCAAGTGACAGCCACCGTCAAACTGTCATCACAAGTATTGGACTTGTCTAAATCCTTTAACAAACACTTGAGAACGAACAACAAGAAGAAGAAAACCAGGTTTTGAGCCCGGTACCTTAGTACGCCAGACAAGCGCGCTTCCATGCCACATAAAACATATAGAGTCTATACAAAACATTAGGCTTTTATAGGCCTATATACTTATGACTTTTAAATTCACTCTGTACACATGCACTGTTAGCCAACTCTGTTCTACTTTGCTGTGTAAGTAAGCCTTATACGCATGGTACTTTTTTTTTTCTTAACTCAGTCACAGCACACCAAAAAAACGTGAAGTAAACTTTATGTTCTTGTTAACAAGGAAGGACCCAATTTTTGTGTTTACTGTTACCATGACAATGTGATTCACCGTTTCTTATCACTACTCTCGTGTGGGTAATTGGGCGGGTGTTTGCTCTAGGTGTGCAGGATGGGACGGTTTAGAGGTGACCGCTGCAGTGCTTATAATTTCATGAATATACAAGATAAAAAGACACATTTGAAAAAAACAACTTAAAAGTTTGAAAATGTTTCCACACTTTTTTTTCCTCCATAGCGTGACAATAGCCGTGTACAAAATCCTCGAGGAGAACTTCGGTCCAGGGCAGATAAGAGCTGTGCTCAAAGGGAGATAAGACGAGAGCTTGCAAGTGTCATTGCTCCAGATCTGACACTAGATATTTTTGGAGTTGTGGGACTTTGTCGTTTTCGGCATTGGTTAGCCTAAATATGAATGTACGAACATCACTAGTATAACTAAACACTGCCAATAAACGCATTAAATAGAGACTACAAAATATTATATAGCACTTAACTGACCAGTAAACAAAATGGGTGGCTTGAACAAACCAGCAAAACGAGTAACATAACATCATTTAAAACACTAATGATATGCAAGACTGGACTCAGACCACGTACGTTAAGACGCAATGATCTTCTTTATAGAAGGAGCATCTGTAATATATAGGATAAGAGGAATTGCTTTAATGAATAAGCAACGAAGAGCTAAAAATTGAAATGTGTAAGAAAAGTATATCACGACTTTCAGCTGCAAGAAGAAATACCATACATTTCTCCTATAGGATTTTTCTTATTTCTGATTGTCTGCACCGCGGGTCGCACCCATGATGTTGAGCTAGTGAGACTAGCTCACTGTCGATGTCAATATCCAGCGATATTGCAAAATGGAGCGGTGAGCTGAAATAGATTGAGAACCTATGCTCCAAAATATGTGTGGCTACATATAATATAAAATATATTTTAAGCAATTCAATCGTTATTACTAGGCTTTGAAGTAAGACTGACAGTTAGACATGCTAATTAATAGATACATAATCTATTGAATAGAATAGTATAGCATGGATTACAATAGACACAAAATAAAGAATAGACGAGGAAAGAATATAATACTATATGCAAGTATCATGAATTGTAAATGAACTGTCCATTTGTATGCAAGCCTACGTATGTGTGTATGTATCAGTTGACACGATAAAGCGGGGATTACCTCTCTAATAATATTTTTGACATTCGCTTTCAAATCTGCATTATGTAATACATAATATATATATTGTCTTTCTTAAGCTGACAATTTTTATTGCAGTGTTTCCAAAGTTTTAACGAAATGGAATGAGGAACACTAAATCTACATCTCTTGTTATTGTTGTTTTTATGGAATCCGGATGTCAACCATTAAAAGACCGAAACGACACTTTTAGTGGGAGAGCTGGCAATGATTTTCAATGCAAAGATTTTCTATTCGTCGTTTAATCAAAGACAAATAAAAAAAACTCTCATTTCTTGGTATACGATCTTCATTTTGTGGTCTACCATCAGGATTTCTTAGTCTACCATTAGTATTTCATGATCTACCATCGTCATTCCATAGACTTAAATCAGCAATGCAAGGTCTACTATCGGCTTTTCGTGGTCTACCATCAGAATTTCGTGGTCTACCACCAGCAATACATGGTATACCATCCTCATTTTGTGGTCTACCATCAGGATTTCTTAGTCTACCATTAGTATTTCATTATCTACCATCGTCATTCCATGTACTAATAGCAAAACATGTCTACCATCGGCTTTTCGTGGTCTACCATCAGGATTTGGTGGTCTACCATCAGCATTTTGTGGTCTACCATCAGCATTTCATGGTCTACCACCAGCAATACATGGTATACTATCCTCATTTTGTGGTCTACCATCAACATTTCGCTGTCTACCATCAACATTTCGCGGTCTACCATCATCATTTCTTAGTTTACCATCAGAAATATTTGACGCTTTTTAGACTTTCAGTTTCAGTCAGTCAATACTGAGAACAATTATTCTACCATTTAGTAATGAAAGCTGTTCACACCTTTGAATTCAACTCAAGTCTTGATAGCGAAAAAGAAAAGTCATATTATAAGCTTATCCTTTGGCTATATCCAAACACTTGTGATTTCTTATGGGAACCTGGAGTTTCACGGAACTCCATTTGGGATTTGCGGATTTATTGCCTGGTTTCAACTGCAAAAAAAAAAAAGAAATAAATTATCATGTGTTGCAAATCTATACGAATGAGGTAACTGCGTAACTAGGTAGTATAGAGTTTGAATGTTTTAAAATGTCCTTAATATAAAGCAAATCATTTTTTCTCTTATCTTTGTACTACACCAACACTTAACTGCTTAAAGCATACTCCCACGTCCCCCCCCCCCCACACATCCACCCATACACTATCATTGCAATCTGTAGCTACATAGCAGACTGGTAGTTATTTAGACTGCATGTAGAATACAAATTTTTTAGACATAAGAAATGAAAGAACAATTTTATTTCTTCATTTGGAAGGACAAGTCAGTGAATAAACTTGCTTTAAACCGATTTAGAGAAATAGCCAATAAAACTTTTGTTCAGCGTATGACTTTGTGTGCACTTGTGTTTTAATGTGTGTGTGTGTGTGTGAGCAAGAGTTGAAGAAAGAGGGGAGAGTCAGAAAGAGAGAGTGAGAGAGTGTGTGTGAGAGAACAAAAGAGACAGTATTATATACATGGGGGGGGGGAGTGGGAGGAAATGAAGATTGAGAGAATAAGAAAGAGGGAAGAGAGCGTAATATGGATATATCGAGAGAGAGGGAGAGAAACGGTCAGAGTAAGTAGGACAAGAGAGTTGAGGAGAGAGAGGGGATAGATGGACAGACTGATAAATAGGGGAGGGGGGAGGAGTGGGGGGATGTGGACTAGGTCGAGAGAGAGGTTCACAGAGAGAAATGAAAAGAGATCGAAATACATTGAGCTAGGGAATCAGATCTAGCCGGTTTATTAGAAAGCGGCACACGATAAGGAACATGTAACCAGCACACAATTCAGACTTTTCATAACCCCCAAAAACGTAGTAACGCCATGTACCCATGGGCTTTAAAGCCAATAGAAACCACTGGTACGCTCCTATTAAGGGTACACCGGTGGGCTAACGAATGGAGGACAGCCCCTGTTGTGCGTCTGGGAATGATTGCACTGCCGAAAGGCTCCGAGACTCGGTGGGGAGGAAGCTATGTGCGCAACAGCCCTACTCGCCAAGCCCCGTGCCTGGATGCCGTAAACTTATAGTGTGGACTTTGTGCTACCTGGCGACAGTGCAGGAATACGAGCGAGCCACAGTAAGCCTACTATGAAGAAGAAGAAGCCCATAGGTCTATTTTATTGTTTATGTGTACTAACATTTTCATGGGTGCCTTCAACGCTTACATGTGACTTGACTAGTCATTTTTGATAAAGTGCCTTGTCAGGGCCTACGTTTATCTAAGGTACAAATCTTTTTTTTAATAAAGTTTTGAATGATGACAAGTTCTTGGTTCTCCCGAATAGTTCAGGCAACCCATTCTAATTACACACGTAAAGAAGGTATATTTATATGACTTAGCCCTCGCATAGCATAACGAGAGTGACAAAGTGTTTCTATCGCTACGTCTGCCTGAATATTTTATTCGATTATTGTGTTGTATTTCTAAGTTTAATACACTTAATATTTAATACCATTCTTTTGTTTTATTAAGCGTTTATAAAACATGGTAAATTGAACGCTCATTTGACTATGTGAAACTGTCTCTCTTCTAGGTCTACCTCATTTATCACTGACGCTCCTTCTATAAAGAAGATTATTGCGTCCTTCGCTCATCCGTGGTCTGGTTCTAGTCTAGCATTTTCATTAGTGTTTTAAAAGATATTAAGTTACTGGTTTTCCTGGTTTGTTCAGGCAACTCGGGAAGAAAGAGTACTTATATGCATTTGTTCTCGCATAAGGAAAAAAAATTTTTTTTTATCTTGTTTATCTGAGCATTACAGCAGGTTGTTAGTGTCATTTTTTTTTTTGGGGGGGGGGGGGGAGAGTGTAGAAAAATTAATAAATATATTTTTTAAAACTATGCATTGGACATAACTGGGTGATGTTTTTGCTTCCTTTACACTGTCACTGACTGTGACTGACATAAAGGTTACCGTAAATTGTTGTTTTCTACTAATTTAGATAATAAGCATAGATTTCGTTTTTCTTTGATCTTAATGAATTAATATTCCATTTGTTAATAGCCTATGCTTCTTTTTTTTATGAGGATAGATGTTTTATATTTACTCGATCTATCATATTCTTGTTCTCGTAAACCTGAGTTAATGTTGTGATGGACTTCTCCATCTCTAGCAGACCAACCAAACCTGTGGATAATGTCTAGAGTAACTCAAGAGGATTAACTGTACTTAATATCCTAAATACAGAGAGAATGAGATTATCACATGGCTAATTTTTACAGCTGACAAGAGTAACGCCAATAGTTAATTCACTCAACATAGAAATAGGGATGTTGATACCGTGGGTTTTATTCAAAACCGGTTTTCGGTTCTATTGATCTGGTTTTAAACCGGATATAGGTTGCCGAAATTCGGAATTCCGATTTTCGTTTAACATCCCTACATAGAAACACTAGAGCAGGGGTCGACAACCTTTTAGTAATAGTGTGCCAAACTAGGATTTCTAACTCATTCAGCGTGCCAACAGCCTAAAAAGTCAATCTGCTCTATCATACTTTTTACAATTATTTTTTATAGGACAATTATTGCAAGACCAAGGCCTAAAGCAAAGGTTTTATATTTAATACAAAATTAACGTGTTTGTAATTTTCATCCTTTTTACTCCCTTTATTTTAAGTTGCATTTTCTGTCTGTCTGTCTGCAATGGTGCAAAAATTGGCTTCGATTTTTCGACCACTTCCCGTGGTCCGATCGAGCTGAAATTTGGACAGCAGACTTGTGGCGCCTAACAATACATCCTATCAAATTTTCAGATAAACAACACTACACTTATGACAATATTCATTTCTTAAAAGGAAAGTATAAGAAAATTTTTTATTTCGCGTTAAAAATGCCTGTGCAACTTTTTATACTTTTTCGGCGCAATGCTAGAAAAAAAAATTATACGCTAAGATTATTTTTAGAACAATTCATACAGAGTAAGGAGATATTTTTGAGATTTGCGACACAGATATTTTTCTGTACGTTTCATTTGCAGTAGTCAATCAATTATTTAATTAGATGATGGTAAACTTAGTTTGCAAATAAAGGGAGTATAATAAAAACTTCGTTTTTATGGTTTTCTTTTTATTTTCATTTATATCAAATACAATATTTTATTACTAAACTTTCACATTTATTATGGTAATTATTGTCTAAACATCATTTGGTGGTTAAGATGACGAGCTAACAGCTGTTGAGGTTGGTTTTATTTATATTTTGATCTCAGTTTTATTGAGATGTCCAATCATGTGTAACACTTCAAAGACATCAGACATATAATTAAACGGAATAGATACGTAGTAATCATACAAACTGGGTAGTTAATGAAATGTTTAAAAAAAATACATATAAATACTTTAGTCATATATTATTTATATATTTTTCAAATACGTTTTACAGTTTGATCATTTCTTGGTTATAAATTGTAAGCTATTTATTATTTTCTAAAGGAAACATTAGTTATATTAATATTAGCGAAAATAAAAAGGGCTAATTATATCCCTTTAATAAAAAAAACTTTTCCACGTTTGATTCAATAGTGATGCCAAACAAGTTATGTTTTGTAATATAACAAACTAATGATTATTTCTTCTTATTAATCCAACCTTATGGTATTCATTACACGATTTATTTAATTATTAGAGAATTATAATTAATTTACGTTAAACAGTTGTAAATTAATATTTCCTGCATTAATTGTTTTTTCCATTTAAGGAGTTTATCTTTTAAACATTTATAATTACAGAAATTACATATTATAGTGCTATTAAATAGGGCTCTTATATTTATTTAATTAATAATACAAATGAATTTTTTAGAATTATTTATATTTATGTTTAATTAAAGAAGATGAGCATAAAATATTAAAAACTCTTGTACATTACAGACGCTCCTTCTATAAAGAAGACTATTGCGTCCTACTCAATCCTACTCATATCCGTGTTTTGAGTCTATTTCTTCATTTTGATTAGTGTTTTAAATTATGTTAATTTACTGGTTTGTTCAGGCAACCCACGCCATGCCCGGATGCCACTCGGGAAGAAAGGGTACTTATATACATATGTTCTCGCATAAGGGATAAGGAAAGTGTTTTTGTACTAATTTTTATCTGAGCATTGCAACAGGTTGTTTTTGTGTTGTATTTCTAAATTAGAATTTAATGTCTTGTGTATTACTAGCAGATATGTGCCCGAATCTCCAAACAGGCTTTGTATATGACTATGCTTGACACATTATAGAGTTATTTTCCCAATATTTATAAAGTAGTAAGTTGTTGTTTTTTGTCATTAGTATTTATTTATGTTTTGATGTTTTTTGCAGACTTTAATATCCACCAGTTCAATATACAACTGAAGAGGAAAAACAAATAAGAATCAATTTTTGTCTTTCTTGGTCAAAGTATGACCACTGTGATTTAATGGTGTGAGTTTATTGGGTAATTAAACTCTTTCTGTAAAACTGAACTCACGTGTCATTTCGACAGTACATTTAATTTTTAGATCATTCAGGGAAAACAATCAGATCACAAGGGAAATAATCTTTATCAACTAAAAAGAAATTGAAAATGGCAGGTCAGGACAAATGATATAACAAGCATGTGGCTGCAGGGGTGAAGTCAGGGAGGGTTGGGGAAGGCTAAAAGGGGCATCGCTCCAACTCCCATGAAATTTGGAAATGAAGCTTTGCTAAATTCAGGTATAAAAAAACTTGGTTTCGCCCCTGTGTGGCTGTTTGAAGGTGGGGACCAGGAAGAATGGGGAGAGACTGGAACGGTATTCCTAAGCCACTCTCTTCAATTGTGTGTTTTATACATTTTAGAGGCCTTATAATAAAGATTTTGGTGTGCCATGCTCCCCCATATCCCTATTCATAGCCCTCCATATCCCTATTCATAGCCCTCCATTCCCAACACCAGGAAGCACCTCTGAAGATGTCTATGATGTCAGAGCCCTCATGTTAGTCCAGGCCCTCAGGCAGATTCCATGACACAATCAAACACACAAAGTCTTCCATAACATAATGGATGCAATGAAAAAGAAAAAAGAGACAAAAACATACAAATTAAATGTTTATTAATTAATGCTTTCAAAATAAAATGATTACAGGCAAGAGGTTGATAGAACAATTTATAAAATACAACACTTTTTTGTTTTCTATTGTATCAACATAGATATAAATGAAATGTATAATATATATGCCTCAAAGATAGGCCTATGTGTATATATGTGTATCAGGTACCTGCAAAGAGTAAAGAAATAAAATGGGGCGTAGAGTAAAAAAAGGACATTCTAGGACCATATGTTCTTTTCCAGCTTAGCGGCCAGTAGGCCTATCGCCTTCTGTGTTCCCCCCATTTGATGTTTGGTACAAACTTGCTAGATACAATATGATTCTTACATAACATTTCTTACTAGTTTTTTATATCTGTAAATGACAAATATGATACATCTGATGATAATGATCAATTTTTATATCACGCTCCTCCCAGTTTAATGAATACATGTTGAGCTTTATCCACTAAAATATATAAATGGGAGATAATTCTTTTCAAAGGCGCTTTTTGAAAAAGAAAATGTTAATTTTTTTTTATCCAATCAAGGTTCGCTTGACATAAACCATTTTCTTTTTTAATAGAGCACCAGTAAACACAAGTAGAACACTATATTTACAGAAATATGTTCACAGTGAATACAGTAATTGAAAAAAAAAAGGTACATTGCATGTTTGCTGCCTCATGGCAACTCACACTATAAGATTTGTAAATAAACAAAGATGTAAAATCTGGTAGAAAAAATGGAATGGTACAAACAACGGTTCCACACGGGTAATATTCAATAAACAATCCAAATACAACGTACATGTCATAATGGTACAATAATGAAGGGGGAATGTAGGTTGTAAATCACAGTAGTATACATTTATTTAAAAAGTGGAATTTATTACTATGTACAAGTTGTCAACACTTAACAGAAAAAATATTTTCAAAATGTAAAAATGTTCACTAGCTACTTGTTTCAAAGCTGCCATAATCTCCACCACAATAGTGCGGGGTGGTGGAATAAAATTCTAGAGCTGGCTGTCTGGGAAAATCCTCAACTCTGGGTCAAGGTTGGCCATGGCTACTAATGGCTTGTCTCTGGGAAACAACAAGGCTCTGGCAACATCATTCAACCAGAGTGTGAAAACCAGGCTGCAAATAAATATGCTTAAAAAGCATCCCAATTTCAGAACATGTTGGTTCACAGGGCTAGTGAAGCAGCATTCCCCAGTTTTCATGCAAGGATATTGTGTGGTTATCAATATGCCAAGTCGCCTTTATACTTTCACAAAGATTTGCTAAGACACAGTTAACCCTTACAGTTCCGGTCGAGTATATTTTCCTCTAACTATTTCTCTCCCTCAAACCCGGACACGTATATTTCCCTCCAAATACGAAATCTCCTGGAATCCCAGCCACGTATATTTCCCTCAAGGAAGGGTGTCTATTTAAAGATCAAAATAAAGGATTTGACCTTTCACCATAGTCTCGGGCAGAATATTTATGCGATAGATGAATAGTTGAATTTTATTTCACTTTTAAATTATGAAAATTATTGAGTTTTTTTTTTTGCGAAATTGAAAGTGCGGTCCTAATGGACGATAACAAATTACCTTCTGTTATTATGGCGGTACATGTTGATGCAACTTTTTCTAATGGATTATTATTACGAATGAATACAATTACTTTATGAATTAGATTATTCTAATAAGGTAAGTTATTATCTTTCTAGCAATTTAATATCTTCGTGTTATCATCAATTTTTACCAACAAAAAAAGTAAAAAAATAATTTTGGAACCCTATCAATGTCTCAGCCATTCTGAAATAACGTCTGGGATGGAGGGAATAATTAGTAAAATAATGGCCAGGACTGAAGGTATACATCGCAAATAAGTAGGTCGGTACAATAAGGTTTAATTGAATGTTCACTTGATCATGTAAAATTGTCTCTCTTCTGTGTTCATTGCAGGTTTCCAGAAGGATTCAACTGTTTAATTTAGTCTATAAAAAAACTGGCCTCTTGTTGTTTTTTTATAGAGAAATCAGAATGCTGCCTCCTTGTCTTGTTATGCCAACTAAAGTCTAAAGTAAAAGGATCTCGCAGGTACACTGAAATAGAATATGCTGACACAGATTTGTCATATTTTATATGTTTTCAAATATTGTTTTCTACTTTTTGTTACAACTTATTTTACAGAAAAATTGTTTAAAATGATAAATATTTAATATTAGGTGTTCGCTTCAAAATTCCCCCAAACAAAGAATAATAACATTACACAAAAAATAATCTCTGATGCCCTGAAGCAACAAAAACTTAGCAATGATATAGCATGGGTTGACGGTGTCCCAATGGTTCTCAAACTTTTTCCACCCAAGGCTCCCTTTTTGAAGTAAAATTTTTCCCACGTTGCATTGCACAGCACCATGAAGTTACTATGAAAGCTTTTGCAACATTTTTTTGTGGTACAGCTATAGAGATGCAGCTGATCCCCAAGGTGCTGTGGCACACACTTTGAGAACCACATGTGTAAATGCAATCCTATCACGACTTATATAATTTCATAATCAACCAATTCAAAAGCTTGTGCAAAATATATACATATATAAAACTTGGCTTTCTGAATAGAGCATGGAAATGGAACACAAATTAAACCGTTTTTCTCCAGAAAACATTATCTGGCCAGCTGTGTGATGCGTAGAGATCTATCTGTCTGTCCAGGTCCAGCCCCCATGTGGGGACCATATGGTTAGAAATCAGGAAGTTTTTGACAATTTTACTACCCTCCTCATTGTGACGATAGTACATCCACTCAATAAGAACAACCTAAAAAAAAAACGTTTTGTATAAAAAAAAAAATTATTTTGTGTGTCATTAACACTTTTTATAAATTATTTAAATGTTTCAAACACTTTGTTGGGTAGTTTTCATTTTTGCTTCTCATAACAAATAATTAAAACTAATAAATACACGCTCTGTAATCTGTTTCCACAAGGATCAACTGTTAAAGGATAAATAAAAAGTTAGGGTTAGGGTATAAGCTTAGTTTATCTTTGAGTACATTAGCGTCAATTTTTTTTATAGAAAAGATGAAAATCTCGCTTTTGTCTTTTAGAAAGAAGATTATTGCGTCCTTTGTCCAAGCCTATAGTAGGATGGCAGGTGTTGAACAGAGGCAGGATTGTGGCCTGGATTTTCACCTTGACAGGAGTACTTCAGGATCAGCCATGGAACAATTCTGATAAATGTCCGCACATTTTCTAACAGTATTGCCGACTAAAAAATTTTTTATCTTAGTAAATATTTTCAGTTTAAATTGAACATTTAGTGCTATTTGATACTTATTAATGATGCATTACTATTTCCATTTTGGTTTCTATAATGAGGACAACAAAATTGTTACATTTTTACAAGCATGATTGTAACCTAGAATTATATACAGTGTTACGTATGTCGGTCATAGATGAATGACGTACTAAGGCATTGACCTATTAACAAGTGCGTATTAGAGTCCAAGGTTTGACCTTTGTGCTCTGAGGGCAGTTTAAATAAAATAATTCGTCCAACCCCGTGGAATATGAAGGTTATAATCTGGATCGCAGTATCCTATAGACAAGTGAGATTGAAATGCGTATTAAGACCCTGTAGAATCTTCGATAATAGCTTTCTTTGTAAAGTCCCTACCTCCTTAAAGTTAGTTCAGTTTGAAAGTTTGTAGAGAGAAGTCGCTATATTGATACTTGTATATTATATGAAATTCTATGAAACTCTTATGTTGCCATCAGTTGATGCATTTATTTAAAGTTTATATTGAGTCTACAATTTAAATAAAATTGTTTATTCAACAACTGGAGTTGTTTGATCTATCATTGTTGAAAGAAAGGTGTTGAAGAGAATTATACCGAATATAACTACATTACTGCATAGACCTGTCAGTCAAGGAACCCCTAGCTTGGGCTACAGATTAGCAGAATCTAGAGACTTCTAATAAAGATACAACTATATTCATTGAATCCGATTTAACGAGTCGTAATAATAGTCATCATAGTGACAGTCCATAACAACAGTCTAAGATTCTAAATGGAGCCATATTAACACATTATGGCAAAGACACTAGCCTTTCTACTTCTGTGGACCTCACCACATGCCATGATTATTCAATTTATAAGTTACCAACCAAGAGTTTAGTGGGTACCTCCCTAAGCTTCAACCGTATCAGACTTTGTGGATCATGTGGCCCTGATTCCAAAAGTAAAAATAAATCTGGGTAGGAAGTGCATGAGTACCTTGACATCAACTTTAAAGAAGAAATCTTGAGCACATTCTAGGACCTTGGCCTCGAGTCCTTCTAAGTCAATCTTGAGAAACACTTGTCTGCCTTCCATCAATGGCACTAGATCATTGAGACAAATGGCATCAATCAGATATCTGAGAAGAAGAGAAAAATAAATATCAGAGTGTTGTAAACAAAGTGTACTGTAATGACAACTGTAATTTAATGGTATCCAGTTCAACATGGGACTTAAAAAAAATAATAAAAATTGAAAGAAAGGGGGGGGTGATGGTTTAGCGGCAGTGAGCTCGACTGTTGCAACAAACAGTCCCGGGTTCGAACCCTGGTGATGGCTAGGATTTTTTTCCCAAGCTCTGAAGGCAGTCCTAGAGACTACCCTGCTCTAATGTGTACTTAACATTAGTTGGGACAAAGTTAAGGGGGCCAGAAACTTGTGAATAAAGCGCCCATAAGGCTTTATGGATTAAATTGGTATGAAGGGGGTACTATAAGTTGGAAAAAGATGAATGAATTCATTCAACAAACTTGAGGGAGCTATCATCTCCTACCAAGCAAGTTCCTAGTTGGTGGATAGGGGAATGACCTTTAGATATAAGGGTTAGCCTTGAACACCGAATAAGCGGCCGCGGACCAACTGGTTTGCTGTCATGGAGGGTGAAACGGGGTAACCTGTGCTCTTTAAAAATTGTATAATAAATCCAAGGAAATGATTGCAAAAAGCAAACATAGAGCGCTCTAGATCTAAACCCAGACTGATGAGGCCGTTAGCTAGGGATAGCAGTTATCTAGGAGAGAAAACTACAAAAATAAATCCTGCTGGCTTTCAGATGGTCTTTACTGTTCAAAGCAGGCTGAAGCCAAAGGCAGTAGGCTTTAATAATGCAAAACATATTGCCACGCCGTCCTCAATGAATTTAGAACAAAGAAGAAGAATTCAACAGACAAAAATCTGATAGGGTAAATAATAAATTGGTCCAATGCTGACAATATAATCTCTTGTAAGCAAAAGCTGGCCCAACTTTATCAAATATGAAGGTTTTAAATTGAAGTACTTAATAATAGAACTATACCCAAAGAAAGAGTTAGACTATAAGCAGAAATAATATAATCTTATAATGTTTATCTCTATTAACAAAGCTACAGTGAACAGTTTTAAATAGCCACATAATACAAAGAGTACAAAGTTTTGCTATTATGTCAAATCATAACTAATACAAACTTCTTTGCAATTTTCTTCTTCCTGGACTTGATAATCTCCACAACACTGGAGCCACCGATGTTGGTGGGATCCACGGCCAGTCTCAACTGCTTACGCTGTCTGTACAGGGCATTGTGGATGAGCGTCACATGACAGGTCAAACCATTAATGACTAGAGATCTCTGCAACAGCTTAAGACTATCCAACATGGCGTCAACTGCTATAACCTTGGAATACACGTGAGAAGAGAAATTAAAGTTAGATTGTTGTTTTATTATTTACTGAGTTCAATTTTTCATTTAACTAAACAGCTCCATAAGTGTTTAGACGTATAACTGCAAAGTTGTAGGATGACAGCAGTTAAACATTAAGGCAAGATTTGAGCATATTATATAAACTAGTACTAAGAATATGAATGAAACAAATGGCAAACTCTTGAACTATTAATAGTCACCGCAAAACCAAAGCAATCAAAATGAAAAGTAACCCTTTCAGGCCATCTTACTTCAAAGGGCTAATGAGGATGCATTCAAAGATTTTAAAGCATCTAATAAAAAATATCTCTTTAACCTTGAGTGTCATATTGAAAGGACATGTCCTATTGGCACACTGCATACAGTAGGGTATGGTTTTTGCAGGCACATGCACAACATCCCTACACAACTTCCAAGGGAGAACTCTTCTTAGATCATTAACAAGGCGGCATTGTTTGTATACCTCCACTGTCGCCCAGTTGCAAATATACCAGACTAAAGGCCTGGTCATCTGGTCATCCAGGCACTGGGCTTGAAGAGACAGATTGTTGTGCACATTTCTTCCTCCCCGCCAAGTCTCTCTGTGGCTCTCATCTGTGCAATGAAATCTAGGACACACATCAGAAGACACGCTCCCAATGCGTTCGCCCACTAATGTACTCTTAATGGGAGCATATCTGTGGTTTACATACTTCACCAACTTTGAGACCCATTGGGTACAGAAGTAGAGCTATTCACCAGTTTCCCTAGCCATCCATATGTTACAGATGCGCCTTCTGCACAGAACATTATTTTATCCTATATGCTTATCCGTGGCTTGAGTGTAGTCTTGCATTTTGATTAGTTTTAAATGATGTTACTCCATTTATTTCCCTGAGTTCTTGCATATGGGATAAGAAAATTGTATTTTGCCCAGGTGAGTGGTGTGTTCAGCTCAATGCCAAGCCAGACCTTTGTCCTTCTGATGTTAATCCAATGCTCTATCACTGCAGTATCCCATCAATATAAAAAAAAATGTTGAATGCTTATATTTGCTTTTAGATGATAACATGATTCAAGAATGGGAAAAGAAAGTTAAAAATGCATTATGAAAAGATTGACTTACCTCCATCCCGAGTTTAGCTGCTGGTAAAGTAAAGACACCCACATTGCAGCCCAAGTCAACCAATGCTATTCCAGGAAACATCAAGTGTATTTGATATAAGGCTTCAATATTTTCTTTTTCCCATGATCCCTCATTCTATAAATAGACATAATAAACAGCCTTAAATATTACTGTAGTTAGAAGACTAAGGAACAGTACTTTTCTTGCAGATTGTACCCATGTATTTTGGACATTACAATGAGTGAATACCATATAAATATAAGTGGCTTTAAGTGGTATCAAAACCTTCTAGCAGTAATGCTATAATCTTATCTAGGAGGATGACCCCTACAACTTGCCACTTGTGCTAAAGATATCTCTAGTGATTTACCTAAAAGTGCCACCAGTAAAGAATATCACTGGATTAGCATCAAAGAGAGTAGGCCTATACTATTTATTATCTTAATTTTGTATAAAAGTATTTCTTTCAGACCATGTGCATTGGTCTATGTGGCAAATGGAGCAGCACTCAAAGTTTCTGTGGTCACAGCATGCAAGAGGATTGAGTGGCCAGCAAAAGTGCCCAGCTGTCTTTACTTTTCATCCTAATTAATATACCTTTTAGAGCTTGGTAGACTCAGGGATAATCTCCAAATCCATGGGAAAAAAATGCAGTTATTCTAGCTCTAGTGGCTTTCTACAACAGTTTGAGCCTGATGCAATGTCACCTTTATAATTGTGCAGACTGCTAATATTTTTAAAACTACACCATTATGAATACTTTATAAGCATATTGTTAAAATGTGTGATTAATAAGTTATTAATAACTTGTGTTACCTTCAAATGAGCCGACACCATCAAATCTTTCTTTGGATCGTGGATGCATATCAACAACTTCCCTGCTTTTTCAGGCATAAACAAATCTACACATTCATTGTTGGAAAAATCTTTTTCATCTTTTGAGGACATTTTTTTATCTGGCTTAGAAGGTATGACATGTACCCCAGATGCATTCAAATATTCAGACCTCAGGTTTGCCTCCGACTGACAAAAGGCAATTGGTGCCAGATTGAAACGTAAAGAATGGCCAAGCATCACCATTGTAACTACAACTATCACCATCAAAGCAAAAGTCACCATCTGGTTCCTTTTTATCACCGAAGGTATATAATTATTCAGCATTCTCTGAAAATTCATTTCTAAGCTAAAAGTAGTCGCCACTAAACCTTACTCCTTAATTTATTTTAGGATTTTAGGGCAAGGACTACAGCTATGTCTTTAAGTAGGCCTACTGGAACCAGTAGTCATGTTGGTGCTGTTTTAGATGTTGGCCCTACTAGCCTACTAACACATACTAGGCCTAGGTATACATATATAGTATGATATTGATATGCCTACTTAGCGACTTAGCCTCTAGAGGACCTAGGACTTAGTCCCCTGCCCCTATTTAATTAATTCGGTAATATTTAGCATGGTAAAAGTAAATGCTACAATCGAAACCATCCTTAACTTGTTTCTTTTTATATTGTACAATGCGCTAAAAATTATTAGATCTAGTGATTTTGTAAGCACAAGAATGAGAGAAGTAGCTTGGCTTAGCCAGTCAAAGTAAAACTGCGTCAGTCCGTTACAGCCGTTGCCGTTACACGTAAATTAAGGACCAGGACCGGTGACTCCAGTGTTAGAACGTTCAGTGTCACTGATTTGTTCTGTCACATATTTCAGGCGAAAAAACAAATAGAATAATGGACTTCCTGTGTTTTATAATTATATATCGATGCGATAGATACGTTAAATTGTTATGCCAGACTCGAGACGACTCGAGTGTGAATTTTAAATTCTGTTTTCCATTTTTTTCCACGGAAGCTCGACACAAAATAAAAGACATTTTATATAGGTTAGTTCTATATTATTAGTTCTAAAAATTGCGAATCGGCGATTTGATTTCTAGCCGAGGCGGTTCAAGCACTGATCTATAAATATACAGTGATTGCAAGTCAATGGGCTAGATATATATAGATCAGTGGTTACAAGTCCATGACAATTTTCTTTCGCTTTGATATATGTCTATCTAATATTATATATGATTAGAATTAATTATGGGCCTACATAATTTTTATAACTAGAAGGTCTGTCTAATAAGCCTCAAAGCAGTATACAGCATTGTATGTTGAAGGGGACAGGGTTGTTAGCCTCAATCTAGGTTTCCCTGTAATCTCGCTGCACTTCATCTTTAATAAAATAGCCCTTTTACTTTTACAGGCTGTATACTGTATACCCTATTGCCCTAAGTATAGTTATTAAAAAGAAAGTAAAGTTTTCCTTTAGACAATTTGGTCCATCTGCAGCATGGATTGTATCAACCTCTGTGCCAGCTTTCAAATCATCACCAAAGGATTGGACTAAATACCGCCAATGAAACTCTGTCATCTGTTTATAACTATTGTATGTAGCCTATGTTATAAAATATTTATAAGTAGTTAATGCACACTTTTGATCCCAGAGCATTTGTGTAATCAAATCACAACCTTAAATTGTGGACTTCGGGTCTAAGGGGTCTCCGCAGTACAATGAAGACTAAGAGTCTGAGCACATCACTCTTGTTCTTAGGGATCTCCACTAGCTCCATGTGACTAAGTGTATTATTGATCATAAACTTCTTTCACTAAAGTATAGATGCAGGGGTGGCACTGCATCTTCCTATCTTGGTGAGATTGTTATAAAACATGTGTCATCATTACTCCTCATCACAGCCTTTGCTCAGGGTTCCCATTGTCATCTAATATCTGCCACACAAAAATTAGTTTGAGTATGCTCCTTTGAGTCTGTGGTGCTGCACTGTGGAACAGCTTGCCTGAACTCTAGACACTGAGGAATTCTGAGACAAAAGAGTCCTTTCAGAAGAGTTTGAAGACCTTTCTCATTGGCTAGTATTTTGATGCGTTTTTCCACCCCAAAATGATAACTGCAGAGTGGAAAGATAGCAAACTGAGGAATAGCATGAAACAATTCACTATATGGTCATTATACTTATTATTATTATCTGTTTATAATGAAGCAGCTGTCACCAGTTTCAGTCGCCACGGCAGATTATTATAAGGCCAGCACTCAGCACAATGCCCAGCTGTCTTTACTTTCCTTCCCCCAAAAATATGTCAAATAGGATTACCCATCAGAGACCTCAAAATGGCAATCCAAGACACTGGCTCTCTTTGGCTCATCTTTAAAAGACTCATTACTAGGTAAGCTGCTTCACTAGCAATTTAGACAAAGTCTAAGCTTAGACACTTTTAATTGTATAAATATCCATTAATCATGCATGGTTATTGAAGAAGAGAGGGAAGAAAAGAGGTTAACAAGATTAAAACCTTTTTTACTTGGGTAAATGTTTCTAAACATCCAGGGTGACATTTGTGCATGGAAATGGAATGGTTACCCAAACTAGCCAAAACAAAATAGCTTTAACATTAATGAAAAATGAACATGTATCAAACTGCAAAACACATTCAAACCACAGAGAAGAGTTCATGTTATTATTATTATATATTGTGTTTTAAGAGTTCATGTTTCATGTTATTATATATTGTGTTTTAAGAGTTCATGTTATTATTATTATTATATATTGTGTTTTTGACTATTAATGTTTACTTTGTATTAAATTTTAAACTATTAATCTTTACTTTGTATTAAATTTTCAGCTTGTTTATAAATTATAAACTATCTTTCATCCAGAGTGTCTAATAGGCATGGAATGGGTTCCCTAAACTAGCAAGGAAGAAACAACAACCCTATCATATAAGATAAGAAAATGAGGTGTTGTTTTTTCATCAATGCATTATCAATGTACTTGTACTCATATAATGTTTGGTTTTTAGAAAACAAGAAAAAACAAACTGCAGATATATGTTATTTATTCATAATAAACTGTATTTATTTCATAAAAATATGAAGGTGTTATTTGGGTGATTTGATGATTTAGGTGCTTCACAAATTTCACAGTGCTTTTGTCCCTGTACACAAGTGCTAGAGAATTGCCTGATGGGAAGACTGACAGCAGCTGGAAAGAAAATGCAGAAAAATTAAAGTTGCAAATCCATTTGTCAAGGGCCAGACTGCAAACTAAACAAATGATCACTTTATTCTGTACAAGTCATAGATTTAGGCTTAAAGACCAACATACCACAATTGTAGCTAAATCTAGAAAATACAATTTTTAGAGGCAAAGTAGAAGAAACTATTGTACAAAAATACATCAAGTTCCAATCAAATTGGTAGTTGGAATAGAAGCTACTGGTACAGTTTCTATGTTCCACAGGGCACTTGTGTGTCAACACAATGCTCAATTTATATTCTAATTTATGTCAGGTGCTCAGAGCTGGAAACGCCTTCCAGACTAGAGAGGATAAAACCTCACCAGACTTTCAATCTTGACCTTTGGGTTAGTAGGACAACTTCTCAACAATGGACCATTCAATTACAATTGTAGTAATTCAATGTTTAGGTACGAGTAAATAAACCTTAAAATTCCTCATTTAATTAAAGTGTTACTCTACTTGATTCAGCCACTTGCAGACAAATGTAAAAAAAAAAACAATTATAAGACAAAAAATGAAAAATTACCTCTTCATCTTCTCCTTTTGCTATGTAGGATGTGTATCCTCCACAGTCACTATCCCATTCTAAAAGGGGGAAAAAACAACATTTTTAGCTCCAGACGTACTGTCTATGGTATATAAATATAAATTTTGAAATTGTTTGAATGAGGATTTTAGGTTATTTAAACAGCGTTCTTACTATAAGGTCATTTCATAATTCCCCAAACTTTTCACAAATTTAAACAAAAATTCCCAAACACATATATTTACCGGTAAGTGTGAAATGTCAGTCAACAGTGTATATAGTTTCCCCCAAAAAATGATTTTACACATGGATGTTGTTCAGTATTTATTTGCTTTGTGCTATGTTTGTAAAGTTTTTGAGATTATCTTATCTTATACATTATTGATTAGCTCTATATCTCTTTTAGCCTAAACAATTATATCCCTTCTCTTGCTTGTTTGTTGCTCAATGTTAAATGCGGTCTGAGCTTACATTATGTTTGTTAGCAATGCTAGACAAATATTTTTATTATTAGTTTATAATTTCAGATACAAATTTAGGATACCTTAATGATATACGATTTTTTTCATGCTGCTTTGTCCATAATAGTAGAATTCATAAACTTTCGCAAATCATTGTAAGTTTTCACATACTTGAAATGCCAAGTCAGCTTTCCAAAACTCCTAACCTCTATGAACCCTGATTTATAATTGAATTGGCCAAGTGCCGTTTTCTTCTGTAACTGTAGTGTTTTTTTTTCCATTTAATATTTGTGAAGCCGGCTGGTCCAGCGGTAGATCACCGGACTGTCAACCAAAAACCAACTGACAGGTCGCGGGTTCTAGCCCTGCCACCGGTGGATCCGTCGCCCTGCAGGAGTTTTGGCCCTAGTGGACGTAATAATCTTCTATCTAGAAGGAACGTCTGTAAACTTATAAGATATTTAAATAAATTTACTTATTTTTCTGACATATTTTCCACTAGTTTTGAAATAAAATTAATTTCAATAGAAACTATCTTTACATTTAAATTGTGTATTACTTACAACAATTGTAATAACCTTAGATAAAACAAACCTTTTTCACAGCCGACATACAAAATTGTGTCCAAAGCAAAGTCTGTCATTTCCGGATCAGTGTCGTAAGCCAGAGTATAGCATCCATGCTGCCATCTGCGCACTTCACTTTTACATCGAGGATTTGAGTCTGAAGCTATAAGAGTTCACACTGTCATAAAATGGGTTGATACAACTACTAAATGTTACAAGGAAAGTAAAAAAAAATTAGCAAATAAATATATGAATATTCAATAGTACCTGTACTACTGCAAGAAGAACTTGGGCCGGACTCTTCAGAATCTCTTGGTGCCAAGGCATGCAGCTTGAGGCCTGTCAAACTGGACATCACCAGAAATGTAGCATCAGAGTGCATAACTCGAAGGAACTCTGACACAATAGGTGGCAAACTGCTCTTGTCTGCTCCATAGTAATGCCTAAAGCAAGAAAGGGGGGGGGGGGGGAATGTCTTTATTTATTGAAGCAAAACACAAGAGTGATAGGAAATGAAAACTTCCAGAGAAAGCTAAAATAACCAGCCTTGGCTTCAAGAAACTAAAATGCTGTATAGTAAAAGTCCAAAGTTTCAAAAAGATAAATAGATTTATAAAGTTCATGTTCTTGTAAAATTCTGTTGTGTTTATTTTTAAACTGTTTTAGAAATAATAATTTGATACATTATTTGAATGCTACAAGTCAGGCCATCAACATACAATTAAGTTTTCTTAACTAATAAAGTTAATGAAAAAAAAAACAACTGTCGCATGCCCGGTACTGTGAAAACAAATGAACAAATAAAAAGCTTACATTTTATTTACAAGGCAATAATAAAAAATCTTAAAGCACTTATAGCGAAAATAGAAAAGAACAGGCATACTGGTATAATTTTTTTTAGAGATAACTGCTTGCCACCTAATATGTTTCTTTGTTAGTTCGCAACGAACATTGTGCTGCCACAGAGAGCAAACTTTCTGCAGGGGACTTATGATTGTCAGCACAACAGAGCGACCCTAGCACCTCTTAACTAAATGTCCACCCTCACCAAATAACAATAATCAAGCACAAACATAAATAATAAATAGCATCAACAGCTTTAACAACAAAATACCTTTTATTCGCAGGGCCCAGAAAAGACCAGTTGATTTTGTTTTCTTTCAAGGCCGACTCAAGACTGGTATATTTGCCTTTCTGCAAAGATAATATAATAGTCTCATGATTTCATATTTTTTAAAATTGCTTTCCAATAAATTTTACATAAATATTGGTAATCCTTTTTAACAATTAGTCAATTTCCCCTCTTACAATTATACTATAATTGCCTAAAAAAATATGAACGCGCCTTCCGTATCTTACGCTCAGGGCGTAACAATGTTCAGGGGTGGACCAAGGTCCTGTCAGAGCACCAGCCATCACGACAACATGCCTCATAACATATGTTACGGTCTCCGCAGTCACATGCCTACAGTACTTCTCCCCACCTGAGGAATTCCCCTCTGATCATTATAGTAGTGGCTCGCTCGTATACCTGCACTGTTGTCTGATAACACAAATTCCAGTCTATAGGTCTGGACATCCAGGCACCAGGTCGGGGTTGAGGCAGGACTACTGCGCACATTGCTTCCTCCCCACCGAGTCTCTGAGCCTCTTGGCGGTGCAATGAGACCTCATACAAGGGATAGGGGGCTCACCCCCAGGCGTTAGTTTCCACACTTTGCAGACAATGACGCCCATGGGTACAGAAGTGATTTCCCCATTTGATAACCGTATCCAAAATTTTACACATAAACTTGACATCCTTTATTAAGTGAGTAAATAATATCAAAACATACATATTGACCATTACAAAAATGTTTAGGAATGTAGTTTTCTCTGCTTTACAGAGCTTTTTATATTCCTATTGCCTTATCTTAAGCTCTGGAAGATTTGACTGGAAAGTTTTATTCTACCTGTATGAAGTCCATGAGTTCAATCTCAGAGTCATCTTCAAACTTACTCCTTATATCTGCCTGGACCTCAGGGTCAAGATACAGAGGGTTGAACCAAGAATAAAATATGTCTTCCTAAAAAACAAAGAAACAAATAATAACTACAAGAAACTTGTCCAAATGAAAGTGTGTAATGTCTATATCAGGGGTCGGGAACCCATGGCTCGCGAGCCAGATGTGGCTCTTTTGATGGCTGCATCTGGCTTGCAGACAAATGTTCGATTATTAAGAAAATTTTTTTTTTACTTTTTGATCCACATATTAATTGCATATCAATATTTCATTCTACAAATGAGCTAAAGTCTACTGCAGCTCAGCATCAGATGAATTCAGAGACATAATTATTGTACTTTTAGCGTTGAAATTACACAAAAAGCACACATTTACTTGAATTTTTAGTTTTGAAGATAATGTATGGCTCTCATTGAATTACTTTTCAAAATATGTGGTATCCATGGCTCTCTAAGACAAAAAAGTTCCCGATCCTGGTCTATATGCTCAGATATATTTCATCAAGGGTTATCCATTCTTAATTTACTATTTACCTCTATATTACCAAACGGCAAGGCTGGCACTACAGCTTCAATGTGTGGAGGTGGTCTTTCTAGCGGCTTACCGTGAAACCAGCCACTGATGGAAAGTCGTGTTTCAGTCTTTGACAGTACTTCAGATACCTGCAATGTAGTTAAGACATATAAGGACAATGTTCTGAGACCAGAAGAAAAGAAACTTAACCTGGTATATCATCTACTTCTACTTTAGTTGCCCTTTTCCATTTTTTGGGGAAAATGTCAGTTTTTTTGTTCACAAAAATTATTTTACATCAAAAGCATTTCATTACATATTTTAATGCATGCATTAATTAAGTAAGCAAAGTTTTAATTTAATATAACTTAACAGGATTTTTTTAAAACTTTAATTATAAGAATTAGATTTAAATGAGTAAATTTTTTGTGTGGCTTTTTTCCAAATGTGTATAACAACCTCCCCCCCCCCCCTTACTGATGTTTCAAAAAGTCACACAAACACTGGCAACATATCCCCACATTAGTTTATTCTAAAATTAACAAGAAGTCACTTTTCTGTACAAAAAAATAATCTCTGTTTACTTAAAAAAAGGAACCTGGCTTGCTTTTTCAATTTAGTTTTAGTCTCATTGCTATGAGTTGTTGAAAGTTTTTATTTCTCAAAATTAATATCATCCAAAATAATTTCAAAGTATATAAAACTATATATTTTTGAAAGCTCAGTCGATTTTGTAAAGTTTTGACAAGCATTGTTTATTTAAAATTAAAAATGAGATATTTCAGAGTGAACTTCCCTTGCCTGGTAGATGGACATTAAAAAAAAATACTTTATCTGAAGGCATTGTTTAAAGACCAAGTGAACAGGTTTCCGTGTCAATCACGCAAACTATTTTAATGCGTGTATTTAGTATCCAAATGCTAAAAAATCATTTTTACAAAATATTAAACTCAAATTTCAAGTAATTAGCTCAATATTATCATTTAAATGTGTGTTTTTTGGGAGATGAAGTAAACAAATCTCGTAGCCATTCGAGATTTGCAATTTCTTGTCAACACACTGTCGTGACGTCACACAAAGGTGAAAAACTTCATAGTGTACAGTTCTCTGACTCGGAACTAGTTTGTTGTTTTTTTGTTCGAAAATGGTTCGATACTGTGGTTTTTCACCAGGAATAAGTTTCTGTCAATGCCTGAAGAGAAAATTCGGTACAATCTGTTAGACCTATTATAGATTACTCCTTGAGGCAAGCCTTGGTGCAGTATCCAGTATATTTCTATATAATATAATGCATTTACCGGTAGCGGTTTAGATAAATCATCTACTAAATCTAAGCACTAAACCAACCAAAACAAGAGGAGCTGTACAGAAAATAGAGCATTTAAGGGTAAACAATTACCCATTTAAGTTTAAATTAAAGGTAAGTTTTTAAAATAAAAAAATATAGGCCTACTATCTATTAGTTTTAAGATTAGTATTTGATTAGGCCTAGGACTTTTATTAAGTTAAATAAGTTTTATAGCTTATTACTAACTAGGCTAACTAGTTATTATTACTTGTAACTTGTACTTAGGCCTACTTGTAGCCTACTACTAATAATTAGGCCTAAGCCTACTACTTTAAAATATTAAACTTTAAACATAGGCTATTTTATTTATTTGTAGGCCTACTGGTAGTATTTTTTAACAATTATGATTAGTACTAGACTACACTCCTACACACTACACAGTGACAGTAGGCCTAGTATTGAGTATTTATTATTAAACGTTAGGCCTAGTTTTTAAAAAAAATCAAGTTAGGCCATGTTATTATAATTATTATAGTATAAAAATTGGAGAAATTTTAACTAATAGCCCAATTATATTATATTAGATTTATTAAACTAAAATTTAATTTCAGGTTTTATCAGAAATGGATTTTTCTGGCGCCTCAGGCTCAAACTCAAGTCTGCCACTGCATGTATTAACGCTGCTGTACCAAGCAAAGCCTCGGTTACTAAAATGGTATGCTAAAATCAACAATAAATGATGTTAATGGAAAATACATTTAATTTTTTATTATAATATAGGCCTATATATTTTATTATTAAATGCATTCTTGCTTTCCAGTAGGTAGGCCCTACACCACATTATATCAATAGCCAATAGTGAAAAAGCTTGGATGTGAATGGTACTTGTGTGCCTGTTGGGTGGTAGTAGTGTTTTAAAATGTTCAATGATTAATAATTCAAGCTTTTTTTATATACAACACTAAAATTTAATTTCAGGTTTTATCAGAAATTGATTTTTCCCGAACCTTGGATTCAAGGCGGCCAATTGCACATATTATTAATACTGCTGTACAAAGCAATGCTTCTGAAACTAAAGTGGTATGTAGTAACATCAACTACAAATAACGATGATAATATAAAATCAATTTAATTATAATATATATGTAGGCCTAATCATGACTAAGTGAACATTTTTTAAAATGTTAAATGTATAATACTTATATAAACTTTGGAGTCGGTTGTAGAAGTATGGACTATTGGATTAAAAAAATGTATCATCTAGAAATTGTGTGTATGAGGGCACATAGAGATATGGTTTCATTTTTTGTTGTTTATGAAGAGTTCCGAACCCCTACATAGAAGGCATATAATGGCTTATATTGAGAAATATATTAATCATTGCAATGATAGTGAGAAGTTAGGACATCATTTTTCTTTTGGCCTATAATACTATAATAATATAATCATATTGTTTTTTAAATTTCAGGTTTTAACAGAAATAGGTTCACGTCTGTCTTTTAAGGACATTACTGCCATACAAAACAATGCGCCTGAAATTATGGTAATTTACATCAACCGCAAATCATTTCAGTTAAATTATTGATACGTTAAGGTGTTTTAATTATAAAGCTGATGCACTTTAAAATAAAAAGGTTTAATATATAGTACTGGTATTGAAAAGAAGGGAATATATTTAAACATATTTAAATATATAATGAATAATAATTAATAATGTAACAAATTTTGAAGTTTTTAGAAGGTGTAGAAATGATTTTTTAAAATATATTGTTTAGAATTCTCAAGTTGATGAGGAGTGTGTGAACCCTGCCAATGATGGTGAGAAGAATGATACATTGATACCTGGGCCTTTGGTGTTAAAGGTAGGCATATATTTTTTCTTGCTAAGACAAAATAGTATTGAATTTCCCTACATACCGGTAATTCATTTTATGTTTGCCCTTTTTGTATGAGTAAAATGTAAATTACTAATTTTAAAACTGGCTATATTGTTAATTATCTGTTTGATCTAAATCATTTGGAAATTTATGAACTCATGATTATACTTCTTAATTTGTCATAGGAAACAAGTAAGAAACGATGCAAGAAAAGTGGAATTACTTCAGTTAACATACCACCTCACAAAGCCAATGGGAACAGCTTGAAATCCACAAAGACAGAAATTGTACCTCAAGAATGTTAGACACCCACAAAAGCGTAAAATTGCTACTGATTTTAATCATAGCTTTTTAAGTTTAGAAAATTCCTTCACACAACTCTTGTGACTTGAATTATTCTGATTAAAGTATTTTTAACTTACAGATAACTTATTAATGTCATTTATCATAGCTTTTAAAAAAATAGATTTTGATAATGATTTCCTTTATTCTATTTCATAGTTTAATGTAATAATTTGTTTCTAAAATGTTTCTTAAGCTTGATGGCAAATATGTCACATTTTAAAAACCTTTGTATTTTTACACAAGGGATTGGCTTTAACTTTATGATGATGGTAATGATATAGTTGTTTTTGACTATTGCATTGACTTGAGTAATACTAAAAAATACATTAAACTTACAATTACATTACAATTTTGTATTTAAAGTTATGCATAAAGCACAACAATTATTTTTAAATGTTTATTAACATCATTTATCTAATGAAAATGGGTAGTGTATTTACATGCAAAGATAGTAATTTTAAAAATATAAGAAATGAAACTTGGCTTGAAAATAAATTACATTTATTTAAATTCTTAAACATCGAGGATATTTAAATTTAAACCCAGTGTACACTTCGCTTGGAAATTTTTTCTTATTTTTTTAACCTCACAGGCGGGTAGTACCAGTCTTGTTCTTCGGTCTAGTCCTTGCCATATCCATCTGGCAAACAGTTTGTATGCCACATATCTGTATTTTCTGAAAAATGTAACAATACTTATTGTTAAATATGTATTCTTTTTTTTACAAATAATTAACAATACTTTGAATTAGTACCTGTCATTGTGCTTGTTTGTTTTTTTATCTTAAAATTTGTAATTAAAATATTACAATAAACAATAGCATTTGTTTTTTTCAAATATTGAATGAGGTTAAGACTATGCACCTTATTTTAATTTTTTTAAATATCCAGGCTGCAAAGTTTTAGAAAATTTAAAGCAATAGGCCTTATATTCAGGCTTAAATACCTGTGTATGTCCCTCGGATCTGGTCAATACCGGGTACTTAGTCAATAGCCATTGTCTTCACAATATTGAAGGAATGCTATCTCTAGAACTGTTATGTTCAAGAATGCAGCATTAAAGTCAGGGTGGCCTGTAATGCAGCTTACTTTGGTAACTTCTGGATGATTAGCTCTTCATCATGGCAGCATTTTCGTTCTGCCTTGGCCGCTGGTATTCGACAATTTAAACATGCATACCTGTTCACAAAAAAAAATGCCTTTAAGTACCGATACTGGTATATTAAATTTAAATTGATGATGAGATATTATTATATTATATAAATATAATTAATAAAATTAATCTTTACTAATGTACCGGGTATGTATAAAAGTTAATTATGCTCATATTATGAGCACAATTTATTATGAGTCATAATAAATAGTAATAACATTGGGAGACATAACCTTATTAATATTAATGCTTAAAAAAAGTACCGTAAGTAAAAGGGGGGGGGGGGGGGCGTAGGATTTTTATTATACTTATAGCGCCAAAAACCTAAGCCTAAGCCATAGCCTACATCTTTGATTCTTTGCTTATACTACCTACCATAGCCCATCTCAGACAGAAAAACTAATTCATTATTAAAGACATATTAATATTAGGAAGTAACTTTTATAAGGTAGGCCTATGGCAGTAAAATTTATTCCATTATTGGCATTTACCCGTAGGCCTAAGGGGCCTAAGGGTGTTTCTTATAATTATATAGAGCCTATATAAAATATAGGATTAGCCTATATAGAAGGAACATCTGTAATGAATAAGATATGATACTGATAGTAGGCCTACTGTAGTAAATTATAACTTTTTCTATTATTATTATATCTAGAGTCTAGGCCCTAAGTCGACTAAGTAAATTGTAAAGGCTGGGTGATGTGGCTAGGATCTTAAGTAAATTATATATTTATACGACACAAAATAATTACCATAGGTTATTTTTCAGCTCTTACTCCTCCAATACATCTTCTGTATCGTTTAAAATTGTTACACAGCTGTCTTCGGATTCGCTATGTTCACTTGAACTTGAATTATGTTGGGGATCATAAGAGTAGGGATTTAACGTAGCCATACTTTGTTTACTCCTTTACTTAACGTCACTTCCGGTTTAGGCTGAATGAAATGCGTAAATGAGCTATTCCAAATCTCGTCGCTTCGGACCCCTTTAAATTACATTTTTAAAATACAAAGACCTTTTTTTGAAATCTCAAACTTTCAGCAATATATTTTTATACTATTTACTGTCTAAATCAACTGTTAACTCAATTTTTATAAAAAGCTCTTCAGTTGGTCTTTAAATCAAAGTTCTGTCTTTTTGCTTAGAAAGATGGAGGATATATTATTATACAAATGAAACATTTAAGTTTTTTTGCTGTTGTACTCCACAAAGATATATGTTTTTTTATAGATTATAAACTATTTTATTTAGGACCACATGAACATACCTGGTGAAATGACTTTTCCGAGACCTCAAAGAAAAGAAAATTATTCCTAGCAGGAACAATAGACTTGACAATATCTTTAGGTTGTCCTGATTCTGTGGAATAATTAAATAGACTACATGTGGAATCATTAACAGAGTACATGTGGAATAATTAAACAGACTACACATGGAATCATTAACAGACTACATGTGGAATAATTAAGCAGACTACACATGTGGAATCATTAACAGACTACATGTGGAATAATTAACAGACTGCATGTGGAATCATTAAACAGACTACACAGGTGGAATCATTAACAGACTACATGTGGAATAATTAAGCAGACTACACATGCGGAATCATTAACAGACTACATGTGGAATAATTAACAGACTACATGTGGAATCATTAAACTGACTACACATGTGGAATAATTAACAGACTACATGTGGAATCATTAAACAGACTACATGTCAATCATGTAAATAATGAAAACATTTTTGGGCTCACATTAATGAGACCAGGATAAAATTAGTATTTCAAAAAAAAAAACTATAGACTAAAGAACTGAAAACTTTATAAACCAATACTATAGTTAAAAGGTTTTTAAACATAATGGTTGTGATATAATTCTGTCACTGCACTTTACTATTTCTGTAAGTTACAAGAAAAACAAAAACAATTTTAGCTGATCTCCTTCCAAATGTTTAAAAAAAAAAGGTACCATCAGTGTTGAACAAGTCTAAAGTTCCACCATCAGATGCCTGCCAGGCCTCGGGAACAAGGTAGTAGATGAAGGCAATTCTTCTGCCTTCCAGCTCATCATCATGACACAGTAAAATGTCTACAAGAGCAATAAATAAAAAGTTGTAGCAATTAATGCTCTGCAGTTGTAGGTCTCAATGAAACAATTCTACACCAGCTAAAAAGGTATGGAACTGTGTGATGTAAAAATAACATTTCTATAGCCTGGCCTAGCATAATGATGCATCATGTGGCCAGTACAATGCAGTGCTACCCTCATTGATGCCTATCACTGCCAAAGCTAAAATGTGTGCTACATTACAAGATAAGTTTCTTGCTCGTGTATTTGGCTGAGCAAATACAAATGTATTTGGCTGAGCAAATACAAATCTTGGATTCAAAATTATTTACAATAGTTTGAATAGGCTTGAGGATGGTTTAGGACATGGTGGCTGAGTGGCATCGCCTTCAGCTTAAAGGAAGGATTCGCCTAAAGCTTACAAGGTCCTGAGTTGAGGCTAGGATTTGTTCCTGAGTCTGTCCCTGAGTCTACCCAGCTCAGATGGGTACCTGACATTAGTTGGGGCAAAGTAAAGGCGGCTGGGCATTGTGTTGGCCACACAATATGGTGAACACTGCCTCACCAGCCCTATGGATAAATTTGGTCCAACCTGATTACTTTTTTTTTTTTAATAAGCATGGTTTATATCATATCCCTACCATACTGTAATACTTAATTGCCACATATCTTTATACTCCCTGGCCTAGACTCCCAATGCCCATGAAATGCTTTTTACAAGCATTTACCTTTACCTTTTATTGCTTCAAATGGGTATTGAAGGTGGAGTTCACTATACTACATAAGCTCCAGGTATTATAAAAGAAGAAGATTGAGGTATGATGAGGAGTTTATAATGACAATGAGACAAAATACATACCTTTGTATTTATATTTTGAACAAAACAAATCTATTTTTTCATTCAGTGAAATTCCAGTTATTTCAGACACAAATTTTTTCACATATGTACACAGCGACCTAAATATACAAAAAATATCCTTAATTAATATTACAAATTGATGATAGTTAGAACTTAAAAAATTGAGTTGTTAAACAAAAATGAAATTGTTTACCTAAATTTTGCAATAGCTGGTTTGGAACTGTTGAAAAGGTCATCACTCTATAAATAAAGAAAAATATAGTGATTAGTCAATGAAATGTGCGTTGAATAATTAAAAAAATTAAGTGTCATTTTGATAGTGGATTGATACTATTATCTATAATATTTTTTAATTTCCTTGTAAGAAGAAAAAAAGAATTTATTTTAGGGTTTTAAATTATAAAACACTGAAATAACATATGGCAAAATATGATTTTAGCTACTGGGTTTATTGATAATATACAGTTTACAGCTTACCTGAAGAAATTTATACAAGTCATTATTTTTTCTTCTCATTGGAAGATCCTTAAGAACTGATTCAAGGTCCTCAATATGATCAGTGTCTGTGATCAAATTTGGTATCAAACAATGTCGGAAAGGGGCGCTGCTAAACTTAAGGCCTGATAAATCTGAAACAATAAAGACAGAAAAAGACACTGAAATCTTTCAAGCCTACCTCACCTACCCGCCGGTGAACCCTGTTCTACCCAGCAATCCAGCCAGAGGTTGGGTGTAAACCCCAGCGGATGGCTGGATGGGACAGCCAACGAGGTTAAGGCGAAGTCACACACTCCCTGCCATGGAGAGCAGCTCCCAACGAAGTCAGAGATATGTTGACTGTTCCTAGGGAACAGTGCGGGAGCATCAGAAAATGGACATACACGCAACCATAAAGCTTTACTGTGAGATTTATGAGGCAGTCCAGGGTATCGTAGTCGCCCCCGTGGACCAAGGCCAGACGAGAGTGGCACCAGACCCCTAGCCTCAAAGAGAACCACCCAATCAACTTGCGACTCTGTGGATCTGGATACCAGGGTGTAACGACTGTTAATGTAGGTCAGTAGACCGTGACCGATTAGTATGGCCAGAACTGTGTTGGGCACAGTTGTTTGACCAGTTTTTTTGTGGAATACGGGTAATGAGAAGAGGAGTGTGAGGAGAGGATAGAAAAAGAAGAAGGGAGAGTGTGGAATATCCAGAGGACAATGGAGTCGCTATATATTTTACAATGTTTGTCGGAATGTACTTTTTGATAAAGTCATGAAGAAATTGTGTATGTGAAACTTCGAACTATTGGATTAAATGTTACAAAGTGTTAACGTTACTTTAATAACTATTTGTGTGTGTAGTAAATAAACTATATATATATGTCTACAATCTGAGTTGTTCTCTAGATATGAAGTAGGACATTTAAGTGCATCCCAGGTTTGTTGTAGGAGTTACACAACTCATTAAGGATGTTACACAGGGATGCACATCCTGCAATGGTCCCTAGTCCACAGAGAGGCCAGTGGCCGGCCTGGCCTCAGGAACCCACCATGGAGGAGGGGCTTTGGGGCCCAAAGCCATTCCTGCAGACAACGGCCCGGGAAGTCAGAGAGGTGAGACTGCCACTGGGACATAGCAAAGGAAAGCAAAATGGAACGCAGAAGAAGAAGTCTATTATTTAAAGTATTCTTGTCGACCCTAAAAAAAACTAGTAAATTGTGATAAAAGCTCTTTTAAGTAGTTTTGTTTAACTGTCTTTGCATGAACCAATCCAATAGCGTTTTGAGAATAATTTTTATCTAATGTCGTAATATGCTAATATAGTCTAACTAATCTTAGTTAGACAGTTCTTATTTATTCTCGGTTGAAGTCAGTCATATTTTGTCTAGCCACCGCCCTGTATTATCATTTATTATAATGTGTTTATATATCTCATTACTATTGATGTGATATTTCAGGATTGATAATAAATCTCTAATTCCAATGCATTCAAGTTTCTATTTTCATGAAGTATTAGCACACCTTCTTGACAGAATTTTAATAAAGTTAGACCCCTAGAACCAGATGAGTAGGCCTAGACTAATCCATTCACCACCGTGACAAGAAAAATATACTATAATATATTGACGAGCATTATTATCGGAAAACCCAAATCTTCTATAACGCTCAGCGTTATTTGAAGAGCTTTGCATATATATATATAATAATCATACCCATACCCTGTTTAGGCCTAAGTTATAAATATGGGTATCTACACTTCTCTTAAAAACATAGTCATTATAGTCTGAACTAGTCATAGAGTCATAGAGTATAGAATAGAGTCAACTGACTACTGATCTACTCTCACTAGTATATATTATATATAGTAGGCCTTGTACTAGTAGTTTCTAGCCTATTCATATATATTCCTATTCTCTTTCCTAGCTGAAAATGAAAACAATAATTATTAATTATTGAATAATATTTAAAAAAAATTAAATTGTAACATCTTTAATCTATGATAATAGACGCCAATTACCATTGTTAAATTCTGTTGCGGATTCGAAATCAATGTGAAGTTTACTTATTAACTCATTGTTGAAAATGCATTTGTTGAGCTTTGAACTCGCCTCTGCCTCTGAAAACTTTACAGTAAAGACATGCGCGTGTTGATTAACTCTGCAATGATCACCTGCTCCATGATTATTTAATGTTGATGAAACAGGATATTCAAATTTAGAGATTTTAGCCTTTGGTTCGGGCGATTCATCTTCATTAGGTTCGTAATTTTCAGATGTATTACTCATGTTAAATACTCATCATCAGGAATGACATAGACTACAAGAAAGAAGAAATTTCCACAATAATGATTGAAAACAAATCTCTGTAAAATAAAAAGTCGAATCGGTGTATTGGAGGAACTCAAAATGGCGATCCCCTTTTGATCAACAGTTGCTTAGAGAATTTATATAAGTATGCAATTAAAAGTACTCATCACATTTTAGAAACGTTAGAACAATATATGTTTTTAAATATAAGATACTACCGATAAACTCGGAGGCTTTTATTCATTTTTAATGTAAATCAAAAAGCCCATTTTATTTTAAACACAAGTAAGCCAATTCGACGTAATTCGTTGTCTCTTCAACTTCTTGAACTTCAATTCATTGTTATTCAATGACTTCATCATCGATTATCTTGCTTGGCATGAATTAGGCCCACTATCGTTGATCGGTCTTGGTCTGCTTCTACTTGCTGATATTTAGTTTATTAATTAATAGTTAGGCCTAGTATTCGTGATTGAATCTTAGGACAACAAAAAAGTCTTCAATTTCAATTATAATTATATAAATAATAAATAATATTATATATAGTTATAGTATAGACTACTAGTCTAGATCTATAATCTATAGGCATATAATCTAGGCCTATTAATAATATTATAGGCATAGGCCTAGATCTATATAATATTATAATATTTAAATTTAATATTTTAAAAAGTCAAACTTGTTGATTCTTGATTATTATAAATCTTGATTTAGCTTCTAAACTAAACTCTAGGCTAAACTCTAAACCTAACCTTACATTCTTTAAATTCTTACATTCTTTTTTATTTTAATTTTTTTAATAAAAAATTATACAAATTACAAATTAGGCCTAAGTAAGACCAACTGAGAACTTACAGTACAGTTACAGTTAAAGAGTTTAATAGTTTATTGTTTAAATCTATTCTAGTTATAAATTGAAACAAACATGGCCTCTGCTTCTAATTCTGAACACTGTGGAGATGAAGAAAATGAAGTAAGTAAATGTAGGTCTAAGTCTAACTCATTGAATTGACGCTACTTATTAGGCTAGATTTGAATGTAATTTATGTTATGATGTAGACCTATAGTCCTATAGTACAGTATAACTTTATAAGCCTAATTAACTAATTCGTAGGCCCTGATGTTTTCAAAATCATTTTATAATAGACATTATAATTGACATTTCATTATCACCGTCATTATGTATTATGATTATTAATGAAAATGCCTTTGCTATTTAATAAAGCTTAGTCTTAGGCTACGTTCAGCATTTAGTTTAGACCTTAAAATTCAGTTTAAATCTTAAACTTAAAGTGCCCTTCTCATAGTCATAACCCTCGGGCTTGTTATGTCTTAGTTTCACACTTGTTACAATATGAATCAAATAAATTAAATTTAACTAATTTATGTCAGTTGAGTTCTATGTCATTAGATTCAAATTGAAGTAGGCCTAAGCCTAAGTAAAATAAAAAAATTAAAATACTAAAACCTCAATTCTCTGCCATATTATGAAAATAGAATTAGGCCTACATATAACAGTATGTAATATTATACTGTGTTTTATATTTGGCGTTCCTCTTATAAAGACCTGAAACATAATCGAGTAATTCTTAATACAAAATTGGCCTATGTAAGTGAAACTATTTTCAGAGGTCAGAGTTATTTTCCTTTCCTTATAAGGGGGTGGGCGGTCAGTTGCTTGTTTTCATTTTTTATCAGAGTATTTTTCCATGGAAATAATAATGATCATTACTCCGAGTGGGAAGGTCTCAAGTATATTCATCTTCAAAATATGAGAAACATGGCCCTTTTTCAATCGCCATTTATGAAAAGGAAACGTCAACTAATCTATTTGTGCATACAAAATATCACATGACCAGCCACGAATAAAGTGCATAATGAATGATAATGCTTAGCATCAAAGACAGAAATTTACATTTAATCAATCCGATTTAAAATTATAATTAGACCTGTTTAGACAGGCAAAAATTTTTGCAGTGTGTGTCCCTTTGCTTTATTAACAATCTTAAAAACTTTAAGTAGAGACACGTTAGAAAGGAATATTAAAGAATTATTTAAATGAGTTATTTTTAGACTTATGTAGCCTGCATAATCTGTTAAAGGTAATGTCGGTCATCATTTTAAAAATGTAAGCTGATATTGTTAAAAAAAAATGTTGAAGTTTTTTGGCAAATTTGTTCTAAAGGTCTAGAACTAAATGTAAGATGTGATCAAACTTTGCATGTACATGCTCATACATCTTTTAAAGACTACAAAATGTATTTTTTTTAGTGGCCATCCAGTGCCGGTGTGCACGCTAGCAGCCCTTCCTGCTCCAAGCCTGGTGCACTAACAGTACTAACAATTTGTTTGGTCCTTACAATTTCAGTCTTTGGTGTGGAGTTTAATTTACTAGTGAAGTGTAGTGATTAGTCATTTGCATGGTGGTCAGTGGTGGTCAACTTTAGATTTTGGGTCAGAGGAAAGAGATTTTTTCGTTTAACTTCATTTTGAAGCACTTTAGGCAAATGATGTGTCAAATTGTTACAGACATTTTTATATGTTCATTTTTATTTTGTATTATTTTTTTACACAGTTCAATTTTTGTTTTGTGCCCATGATTTTTGTTTTTAATAAATGCTTTTATTTCAAGACTGTTTTATTTTTGTTTTTGTCATGTTTTGGTTATGTTAGAGGTTTGATACTTAAGTTATCTTTATTTAAGCACATTATATTCCAGAGAATTGTTTTTGTTTATCTGTTAGAATAGTTCCTTTTAATTAGGTTAGCAAAGCTGTTGCCAAACTTCAAATAGGGAATATAGTATGATAGCAAATTTAAAAAACAATAATTGTTTATAGTAAAGGCTTTATGATAAAAAAAATTGAAGTTTTGGTTGCTGCAGATAAGAGATGTGAGTAAAATGTTATTAGAAATAGATATGTGATTCTTCTTGAAGAGATTTAAATCAACATAAAATTTTTATACTGCCCACAGATTAACTTTCAAACATGTATAATTTATTCCATTGACCTCTAGATGATTAGGCCTATCTCAGTAAAGCTTTAAAAACATGTGATTTTATTTTTAGTTTTTTATGCTTACAACATATTTTTTATTTCTGTTTAGGACTTTGAGGATGCACTTGATTCTGTGCCTTCAGCAAGGTGTGTACATGAAACAAACACAAAGACACCATGACATTAAATTTCCATAAACTACAGCTTTTAAAAATATGTAGTGACTTGATGAAGCACAATTTAATCTGTTCACTTTCATGACTTTTTTGTCAAAATGTTTCATTTTGTATAAAAGAAGATAACTTTTTTATTTTTGTGTTTCTTTATGCTTCTAGGAATATGTCTAGATTACCCGCTCTAGACCTAGACACCAGTATTTTAGAGTCAGACTATGCCCTGGGCTTATTCTTCAACAATAAATTTGCTCAAGCCAAGGAGCGCATGCAGCCATGGTCAGTGATTCATAGTTTGTCAGTTGTTGTTTTTTTAATCATTGTTATTACAAATTTAGAAACACAGTGAGGTCTAATCATTCAAAACTAATCATTTGTTGTGGAAGTGAATCTCTAAAGAAAAAACAGCAACAGTGGCTGAAGTGTGTGTCATTAGTTTTGAAGCAGGCGAAAAATAGTTTTCTCAAATTGAAAAGTTGATGTGCATGAAAGGGTGGCAAGCTAGGGAAATCAAAGGCACTAAAGTGTCCGCCAATGTGAAAAGGGGAAGAGGTAGAGAGTGAATATATATATCTAAAAATAAGAATTCAAGCTATATATCTAAAAATAAGAATTCAAGCCATTTGAAAAGTCAAAATCGTAATCAAAAATAAATTTTCAATGGAACACAATGCTTTATTGAACGAATGTTGTTTTTGCTGCTTACTGCTTTGTATATCGCAATGTTGGAATACTCCTTTATATATATGTGATGCACCCCACGAAATGTTGCTGAAGTAGGCAAAAAAACATAAAGTAAAGTAAAGGCAAGAGAAGTTGTTTTTTTGAGAAAAATGAATAGGGAAACAGTGCTGATTTATTACCAATTTAGCATTGCAGCAGATACATAAATATTACCAGGATGAATAAATATTAACCAATCGCCATAAAATTTAGCAAATGCCCTCACAATGAGTCAATATACAAGCTGTTAAAGTTTTAAATATTTTTTGTAGCTATATTGGATATTTTGCTTAATTTTATAAAAAGTTGCATAAAAACAAATTTTAAGTAATTTCTAAAGATAATTTTAGTTTTAAAATTTCACAGCTGTAAGTTAAGGCATTCAATATCAATAATCAATAATAATCGCAAAAATGACCTAGGGCCCCTTTTTCATATTATATGGCATTTTTTTGAAAAATCACATTTTCTGACTTCCGTACCGGTTTGTGCAGTAGCATCACTAATAATTTTAAACCTATAAGCTACCATGTAACAGGCTATGAAATTGTTGTTTTAAGAACTATAAACTTTGTTAAGATTTCAAATTATTTTGTAACCTTACATAAGGTAATCAGAAGATAATTGGTTTGTGACTTCTCTTTTCTAGGGCCAACCAAAACATGTATCATGCTACCGGCTATGGAACTATTTTGTACATTCAAGCAGTTATGACATTTGACACGGTAATTGAATTAATTTCATGTCAAATCTGGGTTGGGATGATTCAAATTAATTTAAATCACAAAACTAATGAAAATCATTATTTAAAAATGTTAAAAATAAAAGGTTTGATGTCAAAAATATTTTAAGATTGAATGAACAAAAAAATAAAATTGTTTATTAAACACACAAAAAGAAACTCAGGCTAAGAAAAACAAAGTCACTTGTTTCTTTAAAAAAATAAGTATGTTTAGTTGATGCAGGTAATTAGAATGACCACCTGAAAATAGTTGTTTTTAAAACATTTTTAGTTTCTGATCTTTCTGGATGATGTTTTTTAAATTTGTGTGTGTGTGTACATTTATTTAGGTCTCTAACATTTATGAATACATTAATAAGTAAAAGAAAGAAAATCCACTATTTTTCAGGCAGACATTGAAGTGGCCATTGAAGCACTGAAGTCTTCTGTCAGTGTTTGTAATAAATTTCGCAAGAAAACCTCCATCATGGGAACTCTGACCAAGTTTGCTTCTAAAGTTGACTACAATGCCTACACTGAAGGTAAATAATGTCATTCTCCAGTCCAGTATCCAGTTTATGGGTTTTGAAATGAAGGTATTTTTGTATTCATAATTCTGTGGTATAGCAACAAGTATAAAGGTTTGGACAAAACTAGTGCCCAGATGTCTTTAACTATGTTTTTTAATGTTTTTTTAACTAAAGAGGATACAGCAAAATACTAATTCCTCAATAATACGAACTTTGTTAAATAATTGGTAATTGAGTATAAATTTGTATTTGCCTTCTGGGTTACTTTGCATCTTGATAAGATCTACGTGGCATCTTGAGTTAAATTCTTTAAATATTAAAGGTTTGGAAACAAGACCTTTCTTAGCATTAGACAATTTGGTATAATGAACATCTTTGTTAGCACGTTCGACTGAACCTTGGCTTTGGCTGTGCCTTGGTTTTCTTTGAACTAGTTTCAGTTCAGGCCTTATGTTCTTAAGATCATTTATAATTTGATTCGCTAGTTCTTGCCCATTATCTGATTGAAGCATATTGACATATGCAAGTGTGTCTGAAGATTTCAAATATATGGCAGACATGCCTACCATTCCATATTTTCCTACTGATTAGATAAGATAAATGAAACAAAAGAAAATATTTTTCAGTAACTCTGTATTGACTTAGATTGTATTCTATATCTTATAGATATATATAATGTATTTATATATATGTGTATAGTGTTATTACTGTAAGTGAAACCGTCTTTATTATGTATTTAAATAATACTATTTAGCATAAATATTAGCTCAAAAATGCCTCCTCCGCGCTTATGTTCCTCACTTTGGTCTCATGTTCCTCATTTTTACCTTGGGTGTTCCTCATTTTGATTTGTGGAAGTAGGTTTGTCTGATATGGTGCAATATAAACAAGTTTGTTTTGAATTTTCATGTAATAAACCAACCTTTGACCTATATCCTAAGCTTGTTACTTTAATATCCTACAATAGAAGAAATCCATGCAGAGCTGTGCTATGCTGAGTGTCTGCTGATAAGGGCATTTCTTACTTTCATCCAGGATGAGAATCTGATCAGTTTTGTCAAAGGGGGTCTCAAGATAAGGGAATGCTATAAAATATACAAGTGAGTACTGCCCATTTCTATCTGCTGTTCTAATTGAACCATTTTTTAAAGTGTACTAATGCCACTACTTTCAACTGCAGCAAGTGTGACCGTGCCTGCACATCCAGGATTGGCCTCTTTAGCCACATGAAGGCCTGCAAGGGGAATGGATTGTCTCTCGAGACGTAAAATGCCGACGTCTAATGCCTAGTGTTTCAGTGGGGGGCTGAGCGGCAGCGCGTTCGGCTGGCGTACCAAAGTTCCTGGGTTCAAATCCTGGTGAAGGTTATGAGTTTTTCCCGGGACTCGAGGGTGTCCCAGCTCTGAATGGGTTCCTGACTATAGTTGGGGTAAAGTAATGGCTGCCTAGTATGCTGTGGCCACAGAAACTGGGGTGAACGCTGCTTCTCCAGCCCAATGATCAATTTGGTCCCACTGGTACTTTACTTACAAATGCCTAGGTTGCTGATATGAGTTTATGAAAATGAGGTAACACATTTTACATTTATCTATTTTCGGGGGGATTTCTAATTTCTAGGTGAATTTCACTTACTTTTCTTTAGTTTCATCCAAGCTTTAATGAAATGTGTGCATCTGCTTTCAGAGAATGTCATAAAATATCAGCCAGTAGGAAAGTGAAAACAGACAAGCATAAAGTTCACTTTGAGAGTGGTGTTTGTATGGGCATAGGAGCTTTTAATTTAGTAAGTGCTTATAATCGGAATGAGTGACTCATAATCTGAATGAGTGACTCATAATCCTTTTGGTTTTACTTTGTTTTTGGGGCATTAAAAAAAAGTAGGTAGATATATTTTAAACTTGTTTTTCCTCCTCAGATGATTTCACTTTTACCCAGTAAAATAATGAAGCTTTTGGAATTTGTTGGATTCTCAGGAAAAAAGGTAAGAAAAAAGGTCATATGGGTAGCAAGGCTTGATCATACTTATATTATACAATGCCCATGGAAGACAGTCTAGTTTGTATTCATTGCATTTATCGTCATTAGGTATATTACTTATTATTTAACTTAAGATAATTAATAATTTTTTAAACTATTTATTTGTTTGAAATATATAGTGAACCAAGTTTTGTGTTAAATAGTCGCTGTATTTGTTATGAAAAGTTAGTAAATAATAATTTTCTATCTTCTTCCTATTGCCCCCATGTTCAGAGGTTAGGCTTATCAGAACTGCAAAGAGGCTGCGAGTTACGCGTTGGACTCAGGAGTAAATTATGTGCAATAATGTTGGTGGCCTATCACTCCCTCATCACATATGTCCTAGGTGAGCACATAATAGGAACTTTTGTATACATCAGTCGTAGTTTGATTGGACATAATGATAAGTGGATTTCTTTTTTTGCTATCATGACAGCAGCTAACCAGGATCAACATGACCAACCTTCAATGTTCTTCTTAAACTACATCTTTTGTTCTCAACAATGAATCCAATGTCTGTAATGAACTTCGCTGTTGTTCTGAGCTGTTACCAGTTCTCAATTGAGTTTGTTTTTTCTGACCAGGCGGAATGGCACAGTGGGCAGGCCTGAAATATGTTCATGTGTTCCAAGTCATAGTTTCCTAAACATGATTTCCTTCAGCCTCTTGGGTCTAGGACTAGAGTTAATTTGTTTGTTTTGGCCTGAACCTTGAATATATACACCCATGGTCAGTAATTAAGCCAGTGCTAAAAGCTACTTGGAATCAAATTAAAATCTGGGCATATCCTTGATCACACAATCCCTTCATAATACATGGACACATTAAATAGTGCACACCATTTCACTTGCCCTTGGAGGTTAAAGATCTCAAAAAGGAAATTTACTCAATTTACTTGCATGTAAAATATAATTACACAAAGATTCAATTTATTTATGCTCTAGAAGACAACAGCTCACTTTACTACAATTTGCAAATCAAAATAAACTGCAAAGAATATTGTAAAAAAAATATTTATTGACAATTATATAAAGCATAAATATGTAAATATTTGAAGCCAAAAATGTGTGAAACAAAATATAAATCTTTATAATGTAAATATATTGATAAAAATATTATTGTGCACAAATATACTTTTTATAAATTATTAGCTAAAATGAATGGTTGAAAATTTTGGGTTTGTTTAGTGAACTCTTATTGTATTGTGCTGTTCAGTACAATACATTCATATCTTTCTTCTTTTTTTTTGTTTCAAGGTTTGGCAGATGGTGATATAGAATTGGCCACAGATCTTCTCAAACCTTGTTTAATGGACCATCCAAAGGTAGGTAACTGTGGCAGAACTAATTCTTTTTTAGCACTATCTGCTCTGAGGTCTGTAAGTAATGTTCCCTTGCACATCAGATTATTTCATGTTTTCAAAAAATACAACTCCATACATTTACATGGTCAATTTGAGCTGTGCTTATCTTGATATAGTTATGTGATAATCAGTTGGTGGTATCTGCATTCATTTAGCTGTCAATAAAATAAGCTGACTCATGACTCATAGCTTCTCTATTTAGTTTGTTTGTGCCCTATAATGATGCTATTTCATCTTCATGCCTTTTGGTTGAAAGTTGAACAGTTTTCTGTATTATGCATGTTAAATACTGTAAATAGGCTGTAGTCTATCAGTGTGAAGAGCAGAAGTATCTACTTCAGTCAACCAGAAATGTATAGCAAATTTCTATAGGTTTTACATTGACTGTATTTTGTGGTCTTTAAAAATACAGAAAAGTACAGAGAAGAGCTAATATTGGGTTTTTGTTTCTTAAATCTTATTCTCCTTTACTGTGCTTTTCTCTGCTCCCCATCTTGTGCTGGTTAGATGTTTAATTAGAATCAATCTTTTGGAAGCTTTGTGTTTCAAGTCAGTCAGTCAAAGGTTAATGTTTTATGCCCAAGTATGTAGAGTTTTTTGCTTGTTTTTTTAAACAAGAGAAAACAGAAGATGGCTTCAGGATGTAGATATTGGCTGTGTTTTTTTTTTCTTTGCGGTGATTAAAAATAGAGTTAACTTTTTTTTTCTTTATTTATGTTCTTTGTTTAAAACTGGATGTATGTTTAGATAGTGAACAGTGCTTTGTATAGTTATATCCTTGTTAAAACTGGGTATTTATCTGTGGTCCATATAAGTAGGTCGTCTGCATATTCTACAGCCTTGTTTACTGTAATGAGACAGTATTGAGTTTCTTGGGCATATTTTGTTGGGCTTTATTTGAGTTTGAGAAAGTTGTTTTTTTTTCTTTCATCTACCTGATCTTCCCATGTTGATTTGGATGGGTCAAAGGTTGCTGCCCACATCCTCAAGTACTGTGTGTCTATGATGATTTATAAAGTCTGTTGATATTATTATTTTTGTTTCTGCTTGCTGTATTGTGAGCTGTGTAGAAATGTTCTTGTTTTTAAATAGTCAGAGGCTTGTTGAGTTGAAAGAGTAGAACTCTTTTCCTCTGTTGTTGTAGCTTGAGTTGTCTACAGTTATGAGCAATGAAGTCTCCTGTTGTAATTTTTTGCAGCTGAGAATGCGGAAGGTGGGGGGGGGGATATATTTCTTAGTGTGTAATTCAAACCTCCTCTCCAAAAGAATTGTATATCAATGTTTGAGTTATTATTGTTGTTGCCCATTACTGCTTCTCTGCTATCATTTTGGATGATTGTCAAGATATCTTGGCAGTTGCATTTGTGTATTGAGTGTAACCTGTTTTTTGTTTTTTTTAATTTGGCAGTAGTGTTTCTAGGAGTAATGTAAATGTATTATCTTTGTGAAGTATATGCTCTAGTTCATTTTTTTCTTAATTTTAATATGTTGAGTTGTAGTATATTTAGTTCAGTGTTTCTAGTCCTGATTTATCACATCTAGCCCTGGTGGAAGGTGTTATGTACAGACATTTTACTTTCCTGGCATTGTTTTTTTGTTTTTTAAATCCTTGGTTCAAGAAGAGTTTTTAGTTGTATTTCTGTGATCCGACTACATTGAGTTAGGGTTAGTTTAAGCTGAGATGGGGCTGGCCTGTGGTCCATTTTGTAAATACTGGGAATGCTCTGTGGAATCGTCACATCTTGGATTTAGGTCCCCTTTACAACAATTCACATCCTGTCTCTTTGACTTTGCTGCCGATGCCAGATCCGATCCGGATTTCCATTAAACAGCACCACAAAGGGGGTACATGTTTCACGTACCTGGTTTATACCCTATATTATATTTATACCCCCTATTAGTCGCCCTTTACAACTATAAGTGGGACTAGACAGTCGGGTTTGTTCTTTCACCTGGTCATTTCCAGTACCTCGATACCTACACCTGGTAATGACCCGCGTATAGCTGTCCTGTTAATTAGGTTAAATATTTGTATTTTTACAGACTGGAGCAAATTGATTTTATCATACATATTGTCATCTTCCTCATTACCTTCAGGGGGCCCTGTTTCTGTTCTTCTCTGGCAGGCTAGAAGAGGTCAAAGGTCACATTGATGATGTAAGTTTTCTATTTCATAGTTTTTTTTACTCATTAATTTTGTCTTAGAAACTTATTGGTAAACAAAATAAATGGAGGGAGGTGGATTGTGCTTTAATCTAAAACTATTTTATTCAAAATAGAGTATTCAATGTAATAGATAAAAAGACTAAAATGGCCATTATTGTTTGTTAAATGACTTTGATACACTCATTATTGTCTTGAAAAACATGGACGAACTCATTCAAACTGTTGTTACTAACAATGTTTCTGAAAACAACACCGTTAATGCTGATATAAAGCTTGATTTATGAAGTTTTTATTGGTTGTTTTGTAAACCCTTCTAATGTATTTAGTGAAGTTGTAAGTAAGTAAAAGCAACCCATTTCATACCATGTTCTACTGTTTCATATTTTAAAAAAAAATGTTAATTCAATTGTAAAAATGACCAAAAAGTTTATATAAAAACTGTTTACATATTTACCCATATTATACTATTGTCCATGAGAATATTTAAGGGGACAGTATCAGGGTAATGGTAAAATTGCTTTATTCTGAGATATAAAGCCAACAAATTTGGTCATTCAAAATTTCTTTGTAGGCAATCAACAGGTTTGAAGAGTCCATAGATTCTCAGAGTGAATGGCGTCAGTTCCATCATCTTTGCTACTGGGAATTAATGTGGTGCCACTGGTGAGTTCTTGTACTTTTTTTGCTTTCATTTTGACACTTACTTATTGAGCTGGCTAAGTGGCATAGCACTGGGTGAGGCTGCAAAACCTGGGGGCTCAAATCCTGGCTCTGGTAGGTGTCTCTGAGTCTACTTGTCATGAATGCTGGAACAATGAACAGATGGTTTGAAAGTTGTATCATTAGATTAAATCTTTATCCATGTACTTGTTTATTCATTGACACATGCTTACAGTCTTGTTCTATACATGAAACAAAGATCCCTGAAAAGTGCCATCCACACCTTGAAAATCAGACTGCATTTTAAACAAGGGTGTTAAAGAATAGGTTCTCTTCTTTGACTCTTTCAATCCTTTCTGGCCTAATTAGGAAATGACAATACAGCTGTGTTGCTAAACTGAGTAGCCTAGAGCCACTATCTGAGTCCAGTAAATATTCAATCATCATCCTGATCCATCAGCCATGTGGGCACCTGCCCTTCGGCCTGAGGCTATGGTGAAAAATTGCAGACATTTTGTAGCTGTTTTTAGTTATAATATAGAGTGTTTGAGAGATTTGGGGAGGTAGACATTTAGTATGTCCTGTAGCGCTAGACATTCAAAAAGGTGATGGGCAACTGTTTCATTTTGTTGTTTAAATATTGGGCACAATTTCCTCAATTTCCTGACTTAATGAATAACCCATTTTTTAAAAAATCAACATGCCTTTGTAGTGTTTCTAGGGTTCAAACAGTTTAGGCAAGTTTGTTTCAATTGACCAAACTTTGGGAAAGATTGTGAATTTTGTTAAAATGAACAAAGCAGTATGAAAAGTGTTTTTTTAAATGTTAGAAAAAAAAGTTAATAACTATGTGGTTGAGTTTAAGAGTAAGAGTCCTTATAATTAAAAAAAAAAACATTATTCAATAGGTACTGAAAAACAGCCTCAAACATTTTTTAAAATATTGAAAAGAAGAGGGTGGGTGGATTTTGTTAAATTTTGTTGAATTGTCAACAGATTTTTTCAAATTCTTTCTCTTTTAACATTACCAACTACAAATAAACCAATCCGTTTATATTTTCATTAGTTGGCAATATATTTATTCTCTTCTCTTCCAGTTTCAAAAGTGATTGGTTAATGGCAATGAAGTATGCCGAGCGCCTGTCTAAAGAGAGTCGATGGAGTAAAGCCACGTACACATATCAGAAAGCTGCTTTCCTTGTCATGTGTTCTGATCAAACAGAAGACACCCAGAAACATGTTGATTATCTCTTTAGGTCTGTGTGTTTTATTAAATCACATTTTGTTTTATTGCTACTTTGCTCCAAGTTGTGCCTAACCTCATTATTGTGCACAGTATTGTGCTGGTTACACTATCCTATCTCTAGGCATAAACTCCATACACTGCTGGGGGAACTGGCTACACAATCCCCTCATATATTTTGCCTGTGCTCATTACCTGTAGTTGCTTCAAGGGAAGGATAACGTGTATAAACAAATTCTCTCCTAAGTTGTTTTTTTTAAAATTGTGTGTGACGTAATCTTTATGTTAACCCTTATTGTACCGACCTACTTATTTGCCATGTATACCTTCAGTCCCAGTCCCAGCCATTATTTTACTTATTATTCGATCCATCCCAGACATTATTTCAGAATGGCTGAGACATTGATAGGTAAAAATTGATGATAACACAAAGAGAGTAAATTGCTAGAAACATAATAACTTACCTTATTAGAATAATCTAATTCATAAAGTAATTGTATTCATTCGTAATAATCCATAAGAAAAAGTCTCATCAACATGTACCGCCATAATAACGGAAGGTAATTGGTAGCGTCCATTAGGACCACACTTTCAATATATAAAAAAACAACTCAATAATTGGTCATCTTTCATAATTTAAAAAGGGAAATAAAATTCAACTATTCAGCTATCGAATAAATATTCTGCCCGAGACTATGGTGAAAGGTCAAGTCTTTTATTTTGATCTTTAAATAGACACCCTTCCTTGAGGGAAATATATGTGGCCGGGTTCCAGGAGATTTCATATTTGGAAGGAAATATACGTGTCCGGGTTTGAGGGAGAGAAATAGTTAGAGGAAAATAGACTGTAAGGGTTAATAATTGTGTGACATAATTTGAATGTTGAATATTGTGTGACAAAGACTGTATGTAAAATATTGTGCGATGTAGTGTGTATGTAAAATATTCTGTGACGTAGTGTTTATGTAAAATATTGTGTGACATCATCTCTTGTGTTGTCTTTCTCAGTGAAGTGCCGCGGCTAAAGCAGAGAATTGCTGGCAAGTCTATACCATTTGAGAAGTTTGCTGTGGCAAAATCTCAGCGCTACTTTCAACAAGGAAACTACCTCATCCTACCTGCATTGGTAAATGCATTGACCCAATTTTTACTTTTATTAACCTGCTTCTACCTGCTTGTTAGGGGGGCACGGTGGCCGAGCAGCAGCAAGTTAGGCTGGCCTACCAAAGATCCTGGGTTTGTATCCTGGTGAAGACTAGCTTCTGTTCCTGGGAATGGATTGCGTCTTTGAGTTTACCCAAACTTGGCACTCAGAGCAATTTTCAATGGCCTGCAAGAGACCTTCAAGAGTTGTATTTTATTGATGAGAAATACAAAAACATTTTTCCGGATCTGAATGACAGAGCTACACATGTCAGTGAGTCGGACGCATTTACAAAGATGGGTCAAACAGCGCTTAAACTGTTAGAACTCTGGAATGGATTTGCATATATCTTGAGTGAAATCAATTTCAAAACAATTAACTACTTGTACATCTCCATATTAAGGCATGTATTAAGATAGATAGTTGGGCTTTTTCATACGCACATCAAAGCACTCAAAGCGGAGTTTTCTAAACAGAAGCAATACTTTCAAATTCACTGACACATTTTTTCATACCACATCAAGCCATCAAGGTTTGATCTTACTACAACATTCTTAGATGTACGTTAGTTGTTGTTGTTTTTTTAAGTGGAGGGATATTGGCGATTTTTAAACATTTTTAAAACATGGGCATCAAAATGTACCAATTTGCGGGAAAATCTGGATGGAAGCTGCTTAGGAAACTCATATGCTATTATCAGCTGCCAGCCATTCGCTCTACTTTCAGCTTTTTGTTCAACTAACATTTGTGAACATTATTTATAGCAATCAAAGAGGTCACTTACACTTCACTACTCAGAAATGACTAAATATGTATCTGCTATTATAAATTACCTACAAGAATTCAAGATAAGGCGCTCATTAATTGATACAGACTAATTATTTTTTTATAATTATTCATAAATATAGCCTAAGTAATTCTAAAACAAATTTTCTTTTTTAATAATTTAATAAATATAAGAGACTTTTAATCTATATATATATAACGTAGCTTGTGTGTGTGTCTAACTTATCAAAATTGGTTTATTTGAAGACACGTTGCGTGACCTTATTATCTCATATCTTACTTTTTTGATTATTTATTAACATGAGGTTTCCCTAGCGTATTGGTTAGCATCTTCGTCTGGGATGTGGGCGACCTGGGTTCGACTTACCACTATAGCACTTTTGTTTTCTACTTTTTAAAAAGATTTTCATTAATATTTCTTTTTTTTAAAGATTGTAAGGTTTTTAGGGCTTAAAACTTTCCTTAAATGCTTTCAGTAAAAAAAAACTAATAACTATTTTTTTGACGCACGCGAAAGTTGGGTTTTCGGTTCTCATACACAGGTATACTCACTGACTTTTTGTTAAATAAAAGACATGCTTTTTTTAACCCGATTACAATATTTATTTTAAATGACTGTCTTAAATGTTTTCTGTAAATAAATAATAATTATATTTTTAAAGATATTCTAGCTTTCTGTTCAATGTAGTTTATAAAATGTGTCTATGTAACTTTAGACCTAGTGTATATGTAACTTTAGACCTAGTGTATATGTAGCTTTAGACCTAGTGTATATGTAGCTTTAGACCTAGTGTATATGTAGCTTTAGACCTAGTGTATATGTAGCTTTAGACCTAGTGTATATGTAGCTTTAGACCTAGTGTATATGTAGCTTTAGACCTAGTGTATATGTAGCTTTAGACCTAGTGTATATGTAGCTTTAGACCTAGTGTATATGTAACTTTAGACCTAGTGTATATGTAGCTTTAGACCTAGTGTATATGTAGCTTTAGACCTAGTGTATATGTAACTTTAGACCTAGTGTATATGTAACTTTAGACCTAGTGTATATGTAACTTTAGACCTAGTGTATATGTAACTTTAGACCTAGTGTATATGTAACTTTAGACCTAGTGTATATGTAACTTTAGACCTAGTGTATATGTAACTTTAGACCTAAGCCTATGTATTTTTTCCCGAGTGACACTTTTTGTAATTTAGATTTTGGTTTAACAAAAAGATTTGCCTATTATAATATTTATTTAAATTACTTTCCTAAATGTTTTCAATAAATAATAATTATATATTTAAAATGATTAGATCTAGTCTAGTCTATATCTTTCTGTTCATTGTAGTTTATGAAATGTTTATCTGTAGCTTATTTAATTTTTCCCTGGGCAATGCTGGGGAATTGAGCTTGTAGCATTATATTATGCAATTGTTGTTTAAAAGATAAATGGACAAACAAGAAATGCAGGAAATGTTTTTTTACAACTGTTTAACGTAAATTAATGAAAAATAATTTTATATCTCTAATAATGAAATCTTGTAATGAATACCATATTGCTGGATTTATATAAATAACTAATAATCATTAGTATTTGTTATATTACAAAACATAACTTGTTTGGCATCACTATTGAATCAAATTTAGAAACTTTATTTTAATTAAAGGGAGATAATGTGCCCGTTTTATTTGCGGTAATATTTGTAATATTAAATATTATGTTTCTTATTTTTCTTTTTTTAAATAATAAACGGTCTACAACTTATAACTTTATAATGACCAAACTGTAAAAAGTAGTGGAAAATTATATAAATCTTATATGACTCAAAAATTATGTGCACATTATTTTAAACTTCACAATAGCTACCCAGTTTGTATGTTTACCACCTATCCATTCCACTTAAAAAATATAAATGCACAAGGTTCTTTAAACCAATCTCATTAGAGTTACTGAGTAAAGAAAATCTCAATTAAACTGAGAACAAAATATTATAATCAATATTAGTAGTTCTTGACAACCAAATGATAATGTTTACAAAATAGTTACCATAAATGTGAAAATTTGGTAATAATATTTTATTTAGAATAAATACAATTTTAAAAAAGAATGATAATCACAAACACGTTATTACTTTTTAATTAAATATAAAACGTTTCAACGCTTTTCTCTATACATTAGCTTTGCTTTTGGCTTTGGTCTTGTTACGGAGTTAAATTAATTGTCTTATATAAAATAAGAACACAAGTATAATAGAGCGGGTTGGCTTTTAGGCTGTTAGCACGCTGAATGATTTCAAAATCCTATGTTGGCACTCTACTTGGCACACCATCAGCAAAAGGTTGCCGACTCCGACCCCTGCTCTACATAAAGCTGACTGTCTGCTGCCTTGATATCTCTTGTGCTTAACTCCTATAAATCTAATATGTGGCCAATACTTTTCCATTGTCTGTTTTCTTTCTGCCAGATGATCAAAAAGCAGGAATGCATCCTGAGCTGTTTTTTCCCTGTTAGATTAAATTCAAATTTTAATGACCTTTTGGCTTTAGGTACATGAACTAAATATTTCATATGTTGTTGTTCTTTTTTGTATAAATTCGTGAATAATAGTTTAGGCTTTTGATTTTCAGGAATTGATCTATGTATGGAACGGCTTTAACATTGTAGGCAAGAACCAACAGTTGCTGGAAAAAATGTTGGTGGCTGTTGAAGCTACAGTCACTGACTTGGCCAGCAAGAAAGGTAATTCTGAGATACATAGAGATACCTATAGGCAGTAGAGTTGTTTCTATTAAGAAGCACCGGTGTTCAATGAGATGCTTTGCTTATAGCTGGCAAAATATTCTGTTTTGTATACTAGACTTTGTGTGTAACTCTTTCAGATGAAGCCAATCCAGATAAGTTTTACTATGACAACTACAGCCTGGCCTTGTTATTAAAAGGAGTTTGTCAAAGGCATAGAGGGCAAATGCTTCAAGCTGAACAATGTTTCTTAGAAGTTATCAGCAAGTAAGTTAGAAAGATCACTGGCTTTAAAAGTACCATACTAGACTTTAATAACCCTCTTATTCTTATACATCACCAATGCCATTTCTACACAGTTTATCATTGCGTCCTACGCTTGACCAAGGTTTGAGTCTAAATCTTGTATTTTAATTAGTGTTTATAAATTATCTCAAGTTTTTGGTTTTCCTGGTTTGTTCAGGCAACCCATTTCCATGCATGGATGAGAACTTATAATTAGTTTGTTTTTGCATATGGAATAAGAAGAGTGTTTTTATCTTCATGTTTGTCTGAGCATTGTAATTTATTTCATCAGTTCTTCTCTCTCAGAAAGTATTTATGGATTTTTCATTATTTACATGTTTTACCTTACTTACCAACATTTTACTACAGAATTCAATTTACAATAAATACTAAAGACTTTCCCCCCGCTACAACTCATAACTAAAGGGTTTCATTAATTGCTTTGCAATAGTTCACTGAATTATTTGTAAAATAATTTTTTGTTTCTCTTACCTACGTCAGTGAAAAGAACCTGCGGAGTGATCATTACCTGGTACCTTACAGTATTGTAGAGCTGTCCATTCTATACCTGTACCAGGAGAGATTTGATGAGACCAGAAAACTTTTGGATAAAGCAAAGTGAGTTATTGAAGCCAGAAACATACGCACCACGCAATTATGTAAAATATATTTATTTAAAAAATAGCTGATGGTCTGCTGCTGCATTATTCTATGAAACATTCAATACCGGGTATATTATGACTTGTGTCTTTATACATTTTATCAAAACGAAATGTATCTTTGGGTTTTGTATTCCTTTTAAATAAATTTGGTCCGATGGGCTGGTTAAGCTTATATTTTGTGACTGGCTTTGAGCTTCCAAGCATGGAGTCTAGGACCACCTTGCGTGTTAGTAGAACCACTTCTCCTAAACAGATGTATGTAGCGCCTGGATCATTAATGAGGGGCATTTTTGCATGGCTCCGTGGTTCCTAAGTTATGTTCAGATATGCTCCCTATTGGCTTTTTGGCGCCTGGCTTGGAGACTATCATTCTCTCCCAAAGCTTTGTGGATTGTGGTCAATTTTGGGAAAGTTTGTAAATTTTGCTAAATGTGACAAAATAGCGTTTAAAATTATTTATTTTAAATTTGTAAAAAGTGTTCAACTATGTAAATTAAGTTATGGACTCCTAAAGTTCCATGATCATGATGTTTATTTTCTAAAAAAAGATTTTATGGATACCTAAAGAACATGCACAAACATTTTGTTCTTTTTAGGACTATCTATATACACTACCAGACATTACAATATTTTATACACACAAAGGTATAAATCAGTTTGTGTATTTTGGTATTCTGTAAAGTTTGGGAAAAGTTTGTGAATTTTAATATGATTTGAGAGTAAGAACCCTGAAAAAGTTAAAAAGTAAAATATATTCTCATCTGTTTAATCATAATGAATAATGATGTGAATTACTTTTGAAAGAATAAATAATTTCTTTAACATTTTCTTTTTATCCAGGAAACACTACAAGGGCTATTACCTGGAAAATCGTCTTCTGTTTCGAATACACGCCATACGACTGCAGTTAAAGATTGCCATGAACAGTGACAGTGAGGATCACTCCATGACGGACGGTGCCAGCCACGGGGACAACTTCTCCATGGAGGACGAAGACTTCACTGATGCCAGGGATGAGCCCAAGTGAAGGGGTCTTGGTCGGTTGATTTGTTGTTGGTTAGAAAGCAATGAGATTTAAGGAAAGCAATGTTCATTGAAATTGTTTTTTAGCCATTTGTGTATTTATAATTTATGTATTATGGTAAGATAATTCCTTAGTAGGCTAGAGTTATCTGTCCTTTAGCATCACCTAGATTTTTCTCATGTCAAACTCTCCCGCACTATTTTGTTTTACATTGAATGAAGAACAAAGACTTGTAAATGCTAAACTTAAGTACATTAAATTCGTTATTTATTCTATAATAATATGACAAGCACGAATTTGAATTTATGTCCAATAGATTTCTTTTGTTTCACCAATGTAAAAAAAAATTAAAAAATTCTTTAAAAATATTTCAAAAGCGCTTGAACAAAAAATATATTATTTTCATTTGTCCAATCAAAAAAAGATCATTCTATTCCGTTTATTTGAGCCCGGTGTACTAGTCATTCAAAACGTCATTTGAAGACTAAGCGCATGACAAACTAAGATATTATATGATCACCTAACTGTAACTTTTTTGTTGCCTGTTACCCGGTACCGAGTAGTTGAACTTTTTCACCCTTTTCATATTTATTTATTTTTGTAGACTATTATTAACAGACCTGCCAACCCTTCCGATTTTCTCAGAGTTTTACTGATTTTTTACCCCTCATTCCAACTTTCCAACCAAAACACTTCTGATTTTTGGAACATTAAAATCTTTAACATTTAGAATTGACCACTTTTGTTTTTTTCTTTTGTACGCCTGATGTTGAGAGCGCGTCGCAGGCTGATAACTTTCAATGTTGCATCGTAGGCATATGCAAATATTTTGATAGCAAAACCTTGTTGTTACAATACTGCAAAAACTCTTTATATGGTCTGAAATGGACAAATGTTTTTGCATTCAATTGCAGCAAAAGTCTGAAAAAATGGAGGGATCCTTTAAAAGAGTAATATTTTTATACTCGTTTCTAATCAGATTAGGTATTTTCTAATAGACTTTCTTTTTTTTTTTAAGCCATATCCGATTCCTTTATATTCGTCTAAGTCTGTCATGCTACTTTGGCTTGTCTTACAAATTTAAGGTGTTTTTACTTACCAATATTAACATTTACAACTTATTAAGTTATTTTCATTATAAAGAAAGATAGGGATTTCAAAAACAACCTGCTAAAAAAAAATTACTCTCTATATATATAGTTACTAGTACTACTTACTACAAGGCTATAGAATATAATACACAGATTTCTATTAAATTAAGCTAATTAAATTAATAAAAAAAACAACTATATATTTTTTTTCCTTCTTGGTGTTACCGGTATTGCATTACTTGTGCCACATTTGACCTACCCCCGCCCCACGATTGTCCCCCCACCCTCCCTTCTTGGGAGGCTGGCAGGTCTGTATTAACATTTTTTTTTACTTTAATTTCAATTGGCAATGTTTCTCTGGGTTATTGTTAGTTTTTTTTTTCTAGGCAATCTAAAGTATCTTGTGTTGTTGTTTTTTTTCATTTAAGTTAGCTGCGCTAACTTTTCCAGTCATCTAGTTCTCCAAGATGTTATTTGAATTTCAAGGTAGGCCATTTTGGAGGAAATTGTCTAGAAGGAAAGATGTTTATGTTACTTTTCTTAACATAAATTTCTTTAGTTGTTTTTAAAATTTCCTTACAATGATCCTACTATTATGTTGTCAAGTACATAAACCCATTTTTTTTCAGTCCTTAAACTAGATTTTTTTTTTTTTGCAGTACCTTTTTAAAGTATCAGCTGTTTAGTTTCATTTTTATTTTTCAACCACTTCTGTTGTTTTTTAACACTGTTTGAGTTTGTTTTATAAATTTAAGTGACCTTAAGCAAAAAAAAAAAAATGTCATTTCACTATTGGAAAAAAATTCTAAATATAACTACGGTATTTCAAAATATTTATTTATTTTCGTCTTTGCTCTTGGCACTAAAAATATGTACGAAAAAAAAAAAAAAAGCATTTTGTTTTTAAAATATTTTTTTCCTTCCTTTCCTGTTACCGGTACTTGAGATTTTTTAAACTTAAAATGAAGGATTATTGTTTCAAATATCTACAACATGTATAAGAGCATTTTCAGAAAACATTTATTTAACTGCTGTTTGTTTTTGTTTTTTCAAGCTTAGATTGCACACCTTGAAGAAAACAGTTTCTCTTCACAATGTAAAGTGTTTTTCAATCCCTTTTTCTCTGTTTTTTTTTTCTATTTTTCAATCTCTCTTTCTTTCTGCCTTTTTAAAATCTGTTTCTCTCTTTTCTATTTCATTGTTTCAATCTTTCTGTGTCTTTGTTTCTCTCTTTTTTTTCTGCAACATTTTCTTTGTACATATCCTGAAATTTGGAAGGCTAATTGACCCACTTTCTACCATGCTATCGAGCTGATGTTTTTCATTCAAAAAACATATTCTATCAAATTTTCAACCACATCCCCCAACACCAGACTACAAAAATCAGCTTTTAACTATTTTTTCATTACACTCCATGATCATGATGCACATTTTAAAATCCTTACTGCGCACATTTTAAATCTTTTTTTGAACCTGGAGACATACATATGCATTTTCCTCTCTGGGCTATATATCTATATTGTTGGCTTCCATTACTCTCGTGAGGCGACGGAATTTAGTGTGACCTTGGGGAATGTGCGCTTCTGCCCTTCTGCTGTGGCTGTACAAGCCCACATGCTAGTGACAGTCTTTGTTGCATCTATATATATATAAATCATTTCCCCTTTTTTTAATCCTCCATAGATCTTTAACTTGGCTTTTTTGTGTGTTTTTTACTTTGTGTGTTGTTAACAGCAAAATGTTTGGAAGGCTAATACATAACAAAAATGGATATATTGGATTTATTCACAAAAAAATTGTTTTTAGGGCTTTTTTAAGAGCACAAACAGCAAATAATTTATTTTTTTTAAATGTTAACCCCATAATGTTGACAGAATTTGTATCCTTTCCTCGCTCTCCCTCTCTGTTACTTTTTATTTAAACTACACAACCAGCAAATACTTCAAGAAACGTTCTCATGTAACAATAGTACAATTTTCTTCTCCCTCTATCTATCATGCTGTCTATCTAGTTCTTTCTCACTCTCTATTTAAGTGCACCTTTTTAAATGTCATGGTGGTTTTTTTTTAAAATAAATAATTTGATTTGTTTACTTCAACTTACAAGGACCACGAGTATGGGGAACACACATATGCAGCTCTCCCATTCACTTGTTCATCAAAAAAGAAAAAAAAATGTGTGATAACTGAAATGACTTATTTATATATGGGGACATTTTCATGATAAGTGGTGGCACATATTCTATGTTCACTTATCAAGCAGGATTATATTTTTCTATTTACAATTTGCATATGTGATAGGCTGTTGATTTTATTTCAAATTTACTTTTATTTAAACGCATTTTTGCTGATAATATGATGTATACACTTTTTTTGAATAATTTTTTTTTTTTGTTTTTTTTAACCACTTCGAATGCCTGATTTATTTAAATTTTGTTTAACCTGTTGAAACTATATTGGCGAAAAAAAATTCTTAATGCAGTCCTTCACTCTTTGCAGCTTGGGCAATTACTTGCTTTGTATATGGGCTGTGCTGTCTTTTGTATATGGGTCTTAGTTTGTGGGCATGCAAGCAATGAATATATAAGTATAAGACATACAAGCACTGTTTAAGGGTCCTTACTTCTGTAACTATGTAATGTTTGCCATGTTTTCCTCAGGCTCAGACCCATCCATAACAGTAACAGGATTTTTTTAATGAGGGGGTAGGGGTGTAAGTCTAAATTCTATCCCTGTGTTGCTTTTGCAGGATTTGTATGTTAGTGTCTATGTTGGCCAGTGCATTCAGCACACCTCTTTCCCCAACTGATACTATAAGAGCATCAGATTTGTATGTTAGTGTCTATGTTGGCCAGTGCATTCAGCACACCTCTTTCCCCAACTGATGCTATAAGAGCATCAGATTTGTATGTTAGTGTCTATGTTGGCCAGTGCATTCAGCACACCTCTTTCCCCAACTGATGCTATAAGAGCATCAGATTTGTATGTTAGTGTCTATGTTGGCCAGTGCATTCAGCACACCTCTTTCCCCAACTGATGCTATCAGAGCATCAGATTTGTATGTTAGTGTCTATGTTGGCCAGTGCATTCAGCACTCCTCTTTCCCCAACTGATGCTATCAGAGCATCAGATTTGTATGTTAGTGTCTATGTTGGCCAGTGCATTCAGCACTCCTCTTTCCCCAACTGATGCTATCAGAGCATCAGATTTGTATGTTAGTGTCTATGTTGGCCAGTGCATTCAGCACTCCTCTTTCCCCAACTGATGCTATCAGAGCATCAGATTTGTATGTTAGTGTCTATGTTGGCCAGTGCATTCAGCACTCCTCTTTCCCCAACTGATGCTATCAGAGCATCAGATTTGTATGTTAGTGTCTATGTTGGCCAGTGCATTCAGCACACCTCTTTCCCCAACTGATGCTATCAGAGCATCAGATTTGTATGTTAGTGTCTATGTTGGCCAGTGCATTCAGCACACCTCTTTCCCCAACTGATGCTATAAGAGCTCAGCTGGGTGGAATCATGGAGACCCTCCCTTGCCAAGAAAAAAAATCCTGGTGATTTTTACCCAGCTTTGAACCCAAGTGGCAGCCCCACACACCATGGTATGCCCGCCCAACACACTATAGCTATTAACTTGCCTGCCAAACACTTTGTGGCTTACCCAGCCAACATCACACGGCTTTCCAGCCCAACACACTATAGCTATTAACTTGCCTGCCAAACACTTTGTGGCTTACCCAGCCAACATCACACGGCTTTCCAGCCCAACACCCTGTGGCTTGCTCAACAAGTCTAGTAAATACTGCACAGTATTAATTTAAGAAAATAATTTTAAAAACTCTATTGGCTCTTAGTTATTTCAATTGAAATTGTCAAGTGTCGCTGCTTCACTGTGACTACATCAACTACATGTATTGTGTTGTTTTTTTGCTGGTACATCATTGTTTAACTTATTGATTTTTTAACATTTTGTTGTTGTTTTTTTAACCATATCATTTTTTACATCACTTTCTTGGCATCCACACATATTTTGTTGACATAAAGCATTTGAAACTGGGATTGGACTGGCGACAAGGTTTTTTTATTGTATGGGTGTCACACATATTTCAACATTTTTAACCTACTTCAGTCAATGCTGGATAATTGTAGTTGAAGTAGCAGTGCTTTTTTTTGTGACGGTACGCACCGGTACAGCGTACCGGCACCTTTTTCAATGTGGGATTTTTTTTTACTTTTCTTGTATTTTAATGTTTATTATTAATTTATTATATTATTAATTTGTTAAAATTAAAGTATTTTAAAATTGCGCGCAATAAGAATTAAAATATAAAATGCGAAACTGCTATAAAAGTTAGGCAATCCATCACTGAGAACCGGCACCTTTTTTTTTTACAAAAAAAAGCACTGTGAAGTAGTATATGTGTTCACTAATGAACACATTGAGTGTGAGGTCTACAATACCCACTTCACTATTTAATACAATATTTTGGTTACCCCAGTTTGTCCTTTTATATCAATTATTTATTGTTGTCGAGTTTGGTGTTCATGTGGTTGTCCCCAAGTACATTGTTTGAATAAATGTATTTATCTCATACGCATCATCATGCAGTAATTTCTTTACTTTTTTTGTTTAAACATAAAATCATAGACTATAATATACATGGACTGCTTGCTTTAGTATTTCTGCTATATGATGACTTGAAACACTGATGTTCGGAATTCCCTATTCTAAATAACGTAATTGCTATACAGGAAATAAAGTTATTGATATACAAGTTCTGTTTTATTTAATCGCTATGATTTTCTCAATGAAAAATTTAAATCGAAAGTTGTACAGAGCGGAAACATTTATAGATCAGTGTTGTGTGCGCACAGAAAAAGAAAAAAGCTCTAAAAATAGAGCAGCCGGTCTATCTTATTATAGTCAATGATAATAGGATTAATAGGCCTACAAGTATTCATTTAAAGTAGAAAAACATGCCATTTAATAAAAACGGAACTTGTATAACAATTACTTCATTTAGAATCGGGAATTGCAAAAAAAAGAAGATAATAGCATAAAAAACTAAAACAAGCGGTCCATGTCTGTGATAAAATTTTTTACATTTTGTTATTGATTGGAACTGGTTAATTATTGAAGATGAAATTAATTTAATTTATTGGTATTATGATATATTAGTTAATGCACATTCAAAATTGTGATTTAATCCTAGGGAAATTTGTAAGACATTGTTCTTCTTATAAAGTATGTTTGTAAATTATAATTCTAGACGTGTTATTGTGTGTATGTAGTATCTTGAATTCAGTTTCCTGACTAAATTGTTGCTGCTGTTTATTATTGTTCTTTGTTTTTCTAAAGAAAATAAATTTTTAATAGTCTACTTATTATGGTCTTCTGCGTTACAGTGCTTATTGGTGTCTAACCTTTTATCCCATTATTGCTTTCTTATTATTTTTTTACAGTTGGGAAGGCTGACCAACTATTTATAGTTTGACCTTACATGACATTGTATGTTTTCAGTAACCAGGATGTTTTCAGGAGACAAGTCAAGAAGTGATAATAATATAATAATATATACACAGATAAATCTATAAACAAAATTATCATAATTTTTATACGATTTTGTTGTTTAGTATATTTATAGTGTAAAACTAAAAAGACATACTTTTATAAAACCACATCTGTAGTATTGAAAAATTTTCTTAAAATATGACCTACAAAAAAAAGCATGCTTGTTACTATAAATAGATTTTATAATCAACGGTTGAAAATTATCTGCTTAAAAAAAAGGTTATTTAATATATTTAAGTCCTTAAGCTACAAACAAAATTTTTTTAAATAAATAATTTAATGTCATGGTAGCCTAAATATGGGCCTAACAAGTGAAAGTTGTATCTGCATTGCTTCTCTAGGCCTATACTAAGGATAGGCCTATCATTCCTATCATTTTTATATGTCAAGAATATATAACTTCTGCTTCAACAGTTTGTTATAAAATTCTCAGTTTTTTGGTATTTTTAATCATGCTGAAAATTAAAAACTGAACTAAAAGTAGGCCTAGATCTATATTGTAATATCTATTGTTATATAACATGTTTGATTTATGGAATTTCTGCTAGATTTTAGCCACTAATTTTCGTCTGTGAGATAGGCCCCTACTGAACTTTTTCATTACTTAGTATATTAGTAGTCTAGGCCTATAGATCTAGAAATATTTTGAATTAATCGAAAAAAATCGGTAAATTGACAACTATGCAACTTTTATATTTTTCTAAAAAGACATAATAGGGGGAAACTTCGCTTCAAGCTATTCTACTTGTTTATTTTTTATATTTTTTTAAACAGTGTTGTTTTTTTTGTTTTGTCATATATTCATATTTTTATATTTTCTTACCCATAGTTCCTCAGTTGCTTCCGAACAATATAGGAAAAAAACTGCATTGAAGTTGCCAAATTAGCATTTAAAAACTATTTTGATGTATTTTTTTTCAAAATCATTTTAACCTTTTTCTTTTATACATTACATTAACACGTGTATAAAGATATATAAAAAATAAACTTTTATTTAAACAATAGACTCAGCTAACCATATTATAATTAATGGTTGATATAATGTATCTAACAAAAAGAAAGCCAAGTCAAAAATAAATTACGATTATGACATTGCACGTGGCATGCATTTGACAGTAACGAGGTTTAGTCTTTCAGAAATTAAAAACATACGGTAATTTGCAGGTATAAACAATTAGTTACTCTTCTCTCACCCAGTTAATTAATAAAAGTCAATCTCAGCCTCAACATAATCTTTTCTTTAAAAAACAAATAGAAACTATTTATGTTAATAATTTAGGTGTGTTTTTGAATATCGATCTTTGTTTCATTGTTGTCACATTGAAAAGTAAAATTTTTGAAGTAAACACAGCGTGACCGTGCAATAGTTTTATTATTATTAGTAAGAAGTAATAATTACTATTAAACACGATAACACAGATAACACAGGCAATTTGGCTTTAAAGTTAAAGAGACGCTCTAGTATATTATATTTTATGATAGATTTTAATATTAATTACCTAAAAAATAAATGTGAATAAGTTAAAATAAGGACAGTATAATCATTATTTATATTAGTAGTATAGCCTAGCCTATTAATAACTATTATGTTTATTATGAGTAGACTATTAACTATTATTAGTATTAGTTACTATTAATTATTAGTACTATTACTAATTACTGTATTACAGTTTACAGTACTTTACAGTAATGAGTAGGCCCTATATTACTCCTATTAGTATATAAATATAATATAAGGCATAAGGCTAAGGCCCATACTATTATTTACTATTAATTTAAACTATTACTAAGATGACTAACAGTATGTAATTATTAGTTTACACACACATTAGGCCTACTGATTAGTGTATTTTAGTTCTAGAAATAATTGCCTGGCCAATGTCTTGACTCCCCTTATTTTATTGTATTACTATAAATATATTATTGAATATTGGTAGGCCTACAAGTAATTGTGAGTAAGCCTCTATGCTCAGTAGGCCTATACTGTCATACTAGCCTATATAAACTATATTATTTATATTTTATGATCTTGTATGGTACTAAGTACAAATATATATATGTTATATTATACTTGTGTATGAACATTACAAAGATATAAGTAATAATTGAAATAGTTGGGATTTGAAAAAGATAAATTCCAAAACTAATAATTGGTGTTTGCAAGGCATTTAATTATGATTTAATGAATTGTTTTGTGGGAATCCAACATTTAGACATACTTTAAACTATTCCTCATAAAACCAAACTCATGTGTCACCATGCCATATGGGCATATGTAAATAATGGGTAGGCTACTTTCCAAAAAAAGCAATTTTATCATTATTTGCTTTAAAAAAACTGATAATCAGATTTCTGATTGGCATCTAAAAACTCCATTCTAGTTTTCAACAGCTCCTTACATCACTGTTGAGGGGGAGGGGGGCTGTTTCTTCCAATCTACAGTTTTTGTACAAAGGACAGTTTCATTTGGTTCAGTTCTTCTTCACATTTTAACCCTTTAAAATAATAAACTATAGGCTAAAGTTTCCTTCAGTTAAGTTAACACTAATCACTTCTTTCTTAGGAGTAGTTAAAGCCTGAATAACACTCCAATTTGAAGATTTTATTGTCATTGCTCTGTCTGCATAGATCTTGATCTTTCCACAATACCGTTCTTAGAAACTTGTTTAAAATGTTCTCAATTGTCATGTATAGCATCAGTTTTATGTTTGTTAAACACCTTACCATAGGCAGTGAAGGACTGTGACTTCCCTTTTGGAGTTTTTAAGTTACATCATTCATGTTTTTATTTTATCACTCTCAGAACTCCACTATCTTTAAATCATTAGAGGTGTCACGTGTATATAATATTAGCATCATTTTATGTTTCTTTAGTTCTGATGTTGAGAATGAGACTTTTCTTACAATCTTAAACGTTATAAATTACTATAATTTATTTATTGAGTTAGAAACAGTTGGCATTAGTAATGATGACACACATAAAAAGTATAAAGAATATACCTGTAATAAAGGATATTTTGTATGCATGGACAGCTATATATCATTTCTTTTAAACTGAAAATAGCAGCTGACTGCCATATTTAGTGTCATATTTTCTAAGACATGATGTCACTTGTTCTGTTTAGAATAACATGGGTCGTCGCAAGAAGGCAAATAAACCTCCACCTAAACGGAAGGCAATTGTGCCACTAGATACTCTCTTCAACTGCCCATTTTGTAACCATGAAAAGTCATGCGAAGTCAAATTGTAAGTTGAAAGTGTTCATTTAAATATTTTTTTCATAAAACATTATTTGCTCTGTTAATGTTAAACCATATTTTTCATGTTGTAATTTGTTGTGCATAAGGATGATATTTTTTTATTTTTTTTTGCAGAGACCGAGAGCGTAATACAGGAATAATTACATGTAATGTGTGCTTGGAGGATTTTCAAACAAATATCAACTGTATCCTTACTATAAAACTAATATTTTATTTGTTTACTGCTAGACTGACGTCTTATTATTGAAAATTATTGACATGGATTTAGGAGTTCTAGTTTCAGAAAAATACTAAAACAAAATTGTCCTTAACCGTGCCCCCAACAGACTTGTCAGAAGCTGTAGATGTCTACAGTGATTGGATCGATGCTTGTGAGACAGCCAATCAGTAGCAATGGTTTTTGTGGCTCGACTGCTGCGGGCCACAAACTCAAACACTTGACACACCCTCAAACACATCATAGTATAAGAATGAATAGTTGTTTTTTTGGTCAGACGCTTTTTTGGCTTCTTGTTTGAGCTGAATGAGCCGTTGGTTTTGAAATGATGATTGCTTATACATGAACTTCCCAACATTTTCTCCTTTGAAACTTTCCAGCCTTTGCGTCATAGTGAATGTTAATCTTGAACATTTTAATGTGTTGAAACAAGGCAGAGGAAGAGTTATGTCTTTGATGGCACAGTTGTGTACATGTGTGTAAGTGGTATCTGATAAAATGTGTGTCTGTTGTTACAGGTGTAAGTGTGAAGGGTTTATGTGTTGAACAATGCTTAGAGTAAAAACAAATCATTCTAGGTCTGCATTAATGACATGTGCCAAACATAGTTAAAAAACTGTTCATTATCATCATTCTTCCAGTTCCATTTCATCAGTAGAAACACATACAGTTTATAATTGATACTATATGATACATGATATGATTCTATGTAAGAATATACATATCTTGAAAAATTGTATGATTCAGATTTTGGTTCTAAAAACAAATATAGTTGTAAGGGTGAGGATATCTACAGACTTCAATTGTTTTCTGGAGAGTTTTGTTTTTATTATTTGGTGTCTGTGTGATAGATAAACTGCTTGTGAATGATGTGGTTTGCTAATGATATGAGGTTTGTATTTGTGAGACTGGAATCAAATATTGTATTATTTATAGCTCGGTGTAGTAATCCTAAGTTATGGCCACATTGGTTTACAGGCTAGTTGTTTTTTTTTACTCATATTAGTTGAATCTGAGTTAATGCCAAAAAAAATATTGTTTTATATAATTTTCATTTAGATGAAATCATTTTACAATAAGGTTGTATTTTTTTCATTTTATTTTTTATAGATCAGTTTATTTGAGATAGCTTTACTGACTTGAACATTCTAAAGTAAAATTTCCCTAAAGTTTTTTTTTTTTTATCCACCAATATAAAAACATTGCTCATTACCTGTTGGGCTATCTTTAGACTATTTTTTTCATTTGCTCTTTATTAAGTTTTATGCCCATTTCTCTCTTTAGCATTGAATTGAAATTGTTAGTATTAGGTTTAATTAAGTTATTTTGAACTTAAGCTGCCTAAAGTTTAAAAAAAAAAATTTATTTGCCAAGGGTTGACATTTTTTTTGGTCTTAATTACTAAGAAAAAGGTGGCATGATATGACTGTGTTATTTTGTTTTGATGTTGTGATGACAAAATGACAGGACATTTGGCAAGAAGAAATAAATACATTATTTTACATGTGCATTCTAAGCATTTGTTTTATTTGTATCTTTTTTTTCAATTTAATTTCAGAACTCAGCACTTAATTGGATTTTATGTTGGGTTTGCTTTAAAAATATGTTTCTAATTGTAGTTTTTTATTTATTAATTGTGGAAGAAGTCCATTAAATAGGAAGAAGGGATTGATAGAATTATAGTATAGAGAACATTGTCTTGGCCACTTAAATTAGTCTTGTACATTCTTAGTACTGGGTATGTTAAACCAGTAGATCGGGAATCCTGCAATGTCAAAATGAACAAAGTTAAGACTGACATTAATAATTAAGTCAGTGATTTATATCTCTAATATTAAATATAAATTACCATCTCATCACATATTAATATCAATAACTAATAATTAATTGAATTTATATCAAGGTTATCTCAATATTTACTTTTATTACTAAATATTCAATGGTACAAGTGAGACTCAATTTATATTAAAGAATTCTGTTATAAATAATGACATTATTTAATTTTAAGCAACCAGTCTTCTCATGAGTTCAATAGGGGCAAGTGAAGGTTGTCAGGTGGTTAGAAGATTGTAAGTCCTGTACCGGCTTACAAATACTGTGTATAGGTATAGGTCATTTGTTGGCTGATATATCAATTATAATGAATAGCATGGGAAACCTTTTCAATTTGGAAATGAATACTAGTCTCTCCGTCTTGCTAATATTAATATATCGTTAGTGACACAATTCAGGTAGAAATCTTTCCACCTCCCCTTCTTGAAACTTCTTCAAATTTTTCTTTAAAAAAATAATTCAAATGTGACTTTTTGTATAATGAAACATTTAACAAAATGGGTGTGTGAACGTCTACACATCAGAGACACCTAAAATAATTGAATTTTTCTTGCTTATCAAGGAAACATTAACGTTACACCTGTCAATACCAGTACACTTCTGTAATATTGAATTGGGTTTAAATTAGTCCCACTACCGCTTTGGAATGCATGATACATCAGCTGATATTCTTGTAGTGTTTATTCCAGCTTTGCAATGATGAAAAAATCAATTCAAAACACAGCCTATAATCTCTTATCAACTTTCATGTAAGGATATAAAAATACAATATAGATAACAACTGAACAGACAAGAGAAAAATACAATTTAATAGAAAGTTTACGACATTACGGTTCAGCAATCTATCTAAGGAGGAGATAAATAGGTTGTAGTTTTTTTTTTGTTGTTGTTTTTGTATACCCAAGTACCCGGTACAAGTGAAAATGCTTGAACTTTAAAAACATTTTAATATTTGACAGTCAAAGAGGAGTAAACGTAAAATAAATATCACATGTTACTAATGTTAGTATTTTTAAAGTAGCCTCCCCTGTCGATTATTTTTAACACTGAGCTATATATACATGGAGTGCTGAAGCAATTAAAATAGAGAAGAGAAAATGCGGACTTGTTAATATAGATAGGTGCACCCTGTCCTGAACTATGTATACATAAAATTACATAAGATTTGAAAACTTTTTGTAATTGCGTCATTGTAATTTGATAACTATTTTATATAGACTTTATATATACTCTCTTATACTAGTGTTGTGTTAATTTAAATAAGTACCTGCTTCATTTTTTTGTCAAGTAGGCTATGGCTACTGCTATGAATTTTATCGTGTGAATAAACAAATTGAAACTAATTACAAATTTGGTTACTATACTTTTAATTTAAATCTCAATACATAATGTAAGCTCATAGCGCATTTCACATACAGCCTAACTAAAAAGAGCACATAAACCAATTTATTAAGTCCGCAATTGTATCTTAATGGAAAAAAAAATTCCGTTATTGAATTAGGAGAACTGACTGTTGAAGCCAATGTTTCTGTATGACTTGGCGACACATTTCAATGAGTTAAACTTCCATTTACAAGACTGGGTCCAAAGCACTTGAAGTGTTGGGCAACTGGAATGGATTTGCATTGAAACTGGGCATATCTTTCCGTGAAATCAATTTCAAAACATTTAACTCTTTCTCTAATTTAAGGCAAATTAAGATAGACGAGCATTTTCAGAAGTACACTAGTTATATTAAAACAATTAACTCGTTTGGTATCACTAACATCAAATTTGGAGAATTTAATTGAAGGGAGATAATTAAACCATTAAACCGTTTTCAAATTTTATGTATATATAGTTAAGGACAGGGTGCACCTATCTATATTAAAAAGTCCGCATTTTCTCCTACAATTTACTTCCTTTGAGCACTACATATATTAAAGCTCAGTGATTTTTAATTACAATGATGTCATTGACTTTAGACGGTGTAAGTGGCTGCAAAAAGACAAAAACTTTTTTCCCCTTGGAATACATATCATTAAACAATAGAATACGTTTAGTTTGATATAAATTGTTATACAATATTTTTGCATTGTAGATTTATTTATGAAAAGTGCAACAATATGGCATTAAAATTTCTTTTAATGTGTTAAGGGAAAAAACTGCTGTCACTGGTCACTCATGCGTTAGCTTTATAATTTTACGAGTTATTTCCCGTGACTCATTAAAAATGACTTTTTAATTTTGACTTAATTAAGGCTAAGGGGAAAAGTGTAGGCCTGTGTCTGATGTCTTGTGTGGGGGGAGGGGTGCTGGCTCACTCACCCCATTCCTTGAATATGTTCAACTTAAGTTACAACTAAGTAAAAAAAAAAGTATCCCGTCGGAGCAAACTGATCATAGGGCCGGTGAAGCAGCGTTCACCTGTTTCTGTGGCCACGGCATACTAGGGGATGTGTGGCCCGCACAATGCCCAGCCGCCTTTACTTTACCCCTACGAATATCAGGTACCCATCAGCGCTGGGTAGACTCAGGGACACCCTCCAGTCCAGGGAACAAATCCTAGGCTCCATCAAGAATCGAACCCAGAACCTTCGGTACACTCGGCTAAAGTTAAATTTGTATAGATCTACTAAACCCTTTTTCCTTTTTTTAAAAAAAACTAGCCCACGATATCCTAGAGTCTCTTAACATTTTCTGCGAACAGACAAGGACTGCATATTCAAATGTCTTTAATGCGGTGCTTTAATTTAACATTCTCTTTACCTTTCATACATTGTATTACGGGAGTATATCTTTGTGTCTCTCGTTTACCCCACTCTTTCTCCCCTCCTCACTCCTCTCTCACTATTCCAGTAGATGCTCTTTTAATCTGGACTTTGATCGATTATGTTTACAATCACGAGCTCGCTTCAACTTTCTTAAGTCGTCATATAAAATAAAGACAACAAAAACAAAAGTTTTCAGAGCACTTATCTAGTCATATCATTCTTTGATCTTTGTAACAGGTGCTATCGAGACTACACAAATATAAAATAGTTAGCTTCATTTGATTATGACGTGCGAGCGGATTAATGCTATGGTTTGTAAACCGGGATCCTGTCTTAAAAAAAAAAATAGGCAACCAGGATACCGGATTAAAACGAAAGCCTCAAAAGAACTGAATTGAATTTGTGAAAAACGTTATTTTCAGTATTAGGCTACATTTTCAAAAAATTATTGGGCTGTCGCTATAGACTCTACTTAGTAGGGCCTAAACTTAGTTTCTTTGTGGTATTGAAAGCCGTACCATTTGAGTGATTTATGTGGTATTGAATGCCATAACATTTGAATGATTTATGTGGTATGTAGAACATCATTAAATTCCGTCGTCTTGCGAGACAAATGGAAGTCAACAATGTAAAACACCTCACATCACCTGACGCAAACAGAGTAGAACACCTCACATCAACTGACTCAAACAGAAAAATACAAAACTTCTGACTCAGAATACTTCAGGATTAATTGATTGGTTGAAAAAAAATAATAAAGATAGTTTAATTTTAAAATGGCGGTTCACTTGAAATTCGCAAAATTTGCTTATGTTGGCTTATAGTCAGGGGCGAAGCCACAGGGGGGGGGGGGGGGGCTGAGGGGGGCTAAGCCCCCCCTGGAATTAAAAAAATATTTTTTTTTTCAACTGATTTTTAAAAAATATGCACTTAATTCGCTAAAAATTTGGTAAATCTTTGTCACGCGAAAGTTTAGCCCCCCCCCCCCCTGCTAATTGGTAAATCTTTGTCACGCGAAAGTTCAGCCCCCCCCCCTGGAAAAAATTTCTGGCTTCGCCCCTGCTTATAGTTCTCGTCGTTAGTTTTCTTTGGAGCAATTAGCGCGTTGTCATTTTTACCGTCTCATTTATTTGAATTTGGCCAAAAAATATTTGATTTACAAAATCAATTTCAATAGAATAAAGTTAAGAATAGCATTTTTGTTCGTTTTGATTAAAGTCCATATTGAGATATTTTTTTATATCTTAAATTTAAATCTCCATAAAAGCTTCTGTAAATAAAATTTAGAAAAATATCGAAATGTGGGGGTGTGTATGGGTAAGCCTATTCCTACAAATTTAATGTCGAACAAACTGAAGTTGGTACAAGGTATTGAAACCACTACTCTAATTAATTTGTAATACCCCTCCCCTCACCCTTTCACTCGTTTCTTTTTATCACAACTAGCAATATTACGTTCGTCGTGGTTTATACCACTTAGTGAAATATAGGCTGGGGAAGGCAGGAGCAGTTACTAATGTATTGTACTCCCACAACCCCTTCCCAGAACTGTGTAGGTTGTATAGGTACTGCAACAGACTGGAACTGGAACATCTCTGCGCAGAAATATCGAAGAAATATCGGAGTTTAGAGTTTAGACCCTACTAAGATTTATTACGCGATCCATATAATAAAAACCGTCACCGACAGCAAAATAATTACAATTCTAAACTACGTCATCAATCCTACATTCATGTGTCTGTTTTATTATAAACTATGGCGGAGAATTCGTACAACTATTTACCAATCTTAGCAGTGAGTTATGTTGGTATATTTCGTTTCATGTGTAGGCAGGCTTATATCTAAGGTTTAGTCCCTACGTAAGCAGCTACGCTATAAGCTTAATTAGGATTGCTGCATTTTGTGAAAACAAATAGACCTAGGCCTATATATTAAACCTGTTCCCAATGTAAAATATTCAATCTGAAGCCATGTAGCCAAAAGATTACATAAAACATTAGGTTGTGGAAAACCCAGCTCTTGTAAAAGGTTTAACCTCTTACAAAATAGGCAGCCCAGATGGCGGTCAATTCTGTTTATATTTCCTTATTGATGTTGACGTTTAATAAGCCCAGCTTGAGAACCGTTCAGGTCACCCCCATAATGACAGGAAGTTGCCACTTTTCTCCCCTTGTGTGACAAATTGAAGAGAGTTTATCTCTCGGAGTCATCTCCACAACGCTAGTTAACAACAATACAATTTTTTTTAAAATAATTTTTTAGCCTCACTTGTTGTGCATACACCTGGCCAAGTCCATGACGTACAGGGGGGGAGGAGAGTGCCACATTGCCTGTTGTAGGGATGTCGCCGGGTTGCACCGGTCATCCGCGTTGTAATGGAGATGTGATGTGTGCAGGATCGGAGTTTGGGTGCTTATGCGCCCCACGCCCCCATATCCTAAGACAAATATTTGTCTCGTGACCCCCGCTTCTTTCCTTCCGGTTTCTTCCTTTCCTCCCAAGAAGCATTTTACAATCACAGGCCCCCCCCCCCGCCCCCCGCTTTCTCCAACCATTTTACTTTGCTCAGATATTCATTCATTCCGACTATATCTTATCTTTTCTTATTGTATCTTATCTAGAAATGAGCCTTCAAAAAGTGAAAATTATTGCGGCTTACGCTTATCCGTGGTTTAAGTCTAGTTTTGTACTTTGTTTGGGGTCTTACATTACAATTGATGATAAGTTCTTCGTTTTCCTGTTTTTGTGTTTTTGTTTTTTTGTTGTTTTTTTTTACTTTTCATGTAACCCATTCCAAATGCCACCAGCGAAAAGATAGAACACACGTAGAAGGCACATAGAGAAATGTGTTCTTTTGTGCGTGCATCAAAACAGTTTTGGTAGGCTTACAGAATAGTATAAATCAAATACTATTTACAAAACTGGATTCAACTAAACAAAGTGTTATCATATAAAATAAATGTCTGCCTATTGTTATGTTTTCAGAACAATTAATAAGAAATCTGTGACCCAATTAGTGTTAAAACTATTTCATAAATGGAGCATTAAGCGTAATATCTTAGATATTGTACAAGTGGTCCTTCTATAAAGGAGATTATTGCGTCACACGTCTGAGATGAGTCTTGCATTTGAATAAATGTTTTTTTTTAAAGTTGATGTAGGCCTATAACCAGGGAACCCATTCCATCTTCGAACGCCACTCAAACAGAACTAGTGCTTAACTAATTATTCGTAATTTAAACCAGGCATATGGTATTCTACATAAAATAGCAGATATTGACATAATGAGTATTTACTACAAATTCTGTAGGATCAAATTATGTAGACTGAGCATCCTGACCTATTTGAATACAAGGCCTCACGACTACATTTGGAATTTCCCAAACTGAAGGCCATCCTCTGACATTGTTGTGTTTTATGTCCTTCAGACATGTGTTTAAATTGTAAACATGGCAATCAATTCAATCAAACTGTAAATCTTTTCATTGCAATCTGATTACTTACGAATTGTTGTGAAAACATTTTTATTAAGACTTTTATTTTAGTCTTAACAAATAAAGGCACACTAAATTTTTAGACCAGGAGCTTGCAAAAAAAAAAAAAAAAAAGGGCCAGCAGGCCACAACACGGCCCGTTAAGGCTTTTACTGTGGTTCCCACAGAGCTTCTAACGGTAGCATTGTTTTATATTAATTGCATGAATAAAGTAAATACAAAGTCTGAATGTCTAGCTGTATCAAAGGCTGTTTACTATCGGCCTACAGCCCAAAGACGACAATGTTGCACATCCTTGGTGTAGACTTTAGACATTAGGGATTGCGTCTTGTGTTCCATCAAATAGGGATTTGTCAGTTGCACTAGAGAAGACAATGCTGTAAATAATGCTTTACATAGTGTTTGTATTATATTCTTAATAATACAACACACTGTACACTTAGAATATACATATCGTGCTTATTTGTCTTATGTTTATTGTTTTGTCCAAGCAAGACAAACAGCTTACTGAAGTTAGTCCTGGACCGAGACGATACACCAACAATAGCAGAGGGAGGAAGGGGGGCGCCAAGGAGGCATCCCGGTAACAGGTCATAATCTGACGTAATCTACTAGCGGAACTTGTTGTTCAGACACCATTGTGGTAGGTGTGATCTGGTAGTGGTGGTTTGGGGGGGGGGGGGGGGGGTAACTTTTAAGAGAAGAGTAAAACGTGAGGTGTCATTAATGACCTCCGACCCCCCCCTCCCCCCCCCCCCCCAAAAAAAAAATCTCCCCTCCCCCAAACCTTCACAGAAATCAGGTCAACTGCTAATCCCTGGTAATGACCGCGCCGTGTCACATCCTTTTTAAGCATGACACCGAGTTCGTCACGTTACGTCATCAGACAAGGAGACGTGGGAAGGGGGGGGCGAGGGGGGGAGGTGGTGGTGGAAGAGAACTACTGGGTGACGTATTGACCGTCGAACCGGAAGCTGTGATGGCCTGCAGGTGTGTTTTAAGATGGCCGTCAAGTTTGTCTTTCAACTGCACTTGAAATCTGAATGTCAGCTGACCAAACCCTCCTTCCATTCAGCTAGTCCGCAGAGTGGACTTCAAAAGCTTTAGGTCCTTCTGTAAAGACAGTTATGCTATATAACCCGTTATTTGTTTAAGGGCGCTAGAGGAGGGGGGGGGGCGTTTATTGTTCTTTACGACGCCCTTACAACGGGGCGTTGCGGACGTTAATCTAGACTAGACATAGCCGTGGGGTCATTTTTAAAGGGTTTGTGGTGGGGGGGGGGGGGGGAGGGGAAGGAAATGACACCCACTTTTGATTTGGTGAGGAAAGAAACCCTTTGAAAGTAAACTGGTAGATTGTCGGCGTGATTGTCCGCTGTTCGAATCCTTTGGTCAACGGACCGACCTCGGTAATTAAAGTGTCCCGTTAAATTACCATTTTTTTTTACCTTTGTATTATTTTCACATATTGAGTAAAAGGGTTTGGGGGGTGGGGGTCGATAATGGGGAAAAATACCTTCCAGATTGGTTCATTTAATCTTTTACTCTGGAGTTATTTCCTTATTTCCCCCCCCCCCCCCCCAAAACCCTAATTTCTCTCTTTCATCTTTACTCTCCTTTTCGCTTTCCCTTGTTCTCTCTCTCTCTGTCGCTTTCTATTTCTTTCTCATTATTCCTTCTTTATCCCTCTCTTGCTTTTTCTTTTTTCCTCTATCTATCTTTGTCTTTATTCTCTTTCTCTCTCTTTCTCTCTCTCTCTCTCTCTATCTCTCTTTCTCTCTTTCTCTCTCTCTCTCTCCTCTCTCTCTCTTTCTCTCTCTCTCTCTCTCTCTCCCTTTCTCTCTCTCTCTCTCTCTATCTATCTCTCTTTCTCTCTCTTTCTCTCCCTTTCTCTCTCTCTCTCTCCCTTTCTCTCTCTCTCTCTCCCTTTCTCTCTCTCTCTCTCTCTCTATCTCTCTCTCTCTCCGTTTTTCTGCCTCTATGTTTCTTTCCCACATTCTCTCTCTCTGTAAATATATAAATTCTAGAAAAAGAAATATATTGAGATATAAAGGACGCGGGGAAACCCCAAACTAAAGGCACAAATTATGACAAATTATTATTTGTCACATTAATGGCAGCAAAAAAGAATGTTAGGAACATAACAAAACATAACCATGTTATGACAAGCGTTTTGACAAGTTTCTAGAAATACAAACATATGTATAGTTCTGTAAGTGTTTCAATATTTGCATCTGTAATGTGAGACCCACTGATCTATAAAAAGAATGGATTGCGCCTTCTTAATAAATTGGTTTTGAGCAAAGTGAAGACACTGAAATCTAATCAGTTCCACCGCACTTATCGATATATTAAAAAATTGTGTCTAAAACTGATCTATAAATAGATCGGAACGAAATCTATGTTGCTGCCGTTTTACACAATATAGGCTACATATGAATTGTTGCTGTCAAGCGTCTGAATTTTTATTAATATAGCCTATATAAAACTAACAATAATACTATGAAATGGAACAAAAGAAAACAAATACCTAATAATAATAAAAATTAATAATAACAAAAGTAGACAGCAATATTTCGCATTACGGGAAAACCCGGTCCCGAAACACACTAAATGTGAAAGCATTTCAAAGGGACATAATTAAAAAATGGCGCCCGTTTTATAACCTAATAGCATACGGTGATTAGTAGGCCTAATATGTCTAAGTTTATTTTTTTTTTTTTTATTAACGAATTAAGCAATATTGTTGATAAAATAAACATTTCCTTTGGAGGGCGTTTCTAATTTATACATTTAACTTTTAATTCGATTAATCAAATGGATTAGGAGACTATAGAGCAGAAACAAACATCTAAATTAAATAAACAAACTCACGGTAATTATATATATATTGATCAGTGACAGTAGGAAAAAAATGTCGGAAACTTCTTCAAGAATGTTACTTCCCAGCCTAATCCATTCTTTTTATAGATCAGTGTGTGAGACCTTATTACGAACATAAAATGTACGGAGTGAATTGTTTGTTGATCATGCACTGAGCAAGCTAAATTTAATAGCATGGATAGAAGCGCTATAAAAAATGACCATTATTATTATTATTATTTGAAAGTAGACTAAATCATAAAGGCAATATTTTTAATATATAAATCTATATATTATTTAATATTAGCCTATATATAGATTAATCTAGAATCTAGAGTCCACATTAATGAGTTGGAAATACAGACCCTAATCACACGCAGTCTTTTTTTCACTGTTTTCACTCAAATCTCTATATATATGTCTATATTAAAGTACGTTGTGTGTATGGATTCCGATCACTATTGGTTAATTTAAAGACACGAGACATAATTGTCTCATATTTTACTTTTGCGATCACGCTTCCGTCATGTCTCCTTCCTAGCTAAGTGGTTTACGTATCCGACTGCCATGCGGGCGACCTGGGTTCGAGTTCCTACTTATAATTTTTTCTCTCATGTTTTTTTTAAATTTCCTTTAGATCTAATATTACTTTTCTTTAAAGATTGTAAAGAATTTCAGGACTTAAAAGTTATCCTAAAATGTTTTCAGCAAGTAAATTATAATAATTATATTTTTAGATGCATGCGGGAGACGAGTTTTCGATTCTCAGCCAGGGATAGTCCTAACTTTTTTTGTCCAATTGATAAATTGTTCTGGATATAATGTTGTTTTTGTTTTTTCTTTTGTGTTTTTTTTTTTTTTGTTCACTCTTTTATGAAATTTTATAATTGTAGTCTACTTTAACATTAAAGCGAGGGATTCGTATAAAACGTGACCTAACGTAACATAATAAAATTCACACTTTTAGTTTTTGATTTGGCCTAATTTGTATACTTTAATTATTCCCGGATCTAAAATATTTAGTTTGTGAAACTTAGTAACATATATTCAATGTACAAATAACATTTGAAATAGGTAGGCCTATACATTTTGATATTATTTTTTTTAAACCTATTTATACTACAGTAATAAAAAAAAAAGTATTCTAATTCTGAATTACTAAAGATTAAATTAAATTTTCGTAAAAACAATAATTTCTTAGAATCGTCAGTTTTTCCGGTTTTTTCTCAAGACGTCGTTCTTATGCCTTATTTTATTTAAATTTAGCATAAATGGGCATTAACTACTCAACGTGCAAAAAGGAATTTCATACTGGTACCGCTATTCAATTTGTGAAGTTTTACAAAAATGTTTTGGCCTTTTAGCCCGCAATCATGCATAGGGTTTCCAATGTGGCCCACGAGCTATTACAAGCTGCAAAACCCCTGATCTAAACTGTGTGTACATTTATTTTCACCACACACATACACACGCGAAGCGATACCTACTAAAGCCAACATGATCATATTTTGAGCATGCATTGTTAACAAGGACTTGCATTGGCATGAAATGTCACACCAATATACCAACTCATCAACACACCAAACATCAACACACCAAACATCAACACACCAAAACACCAATACACCAACTCATCAAAACACCAATACATCAACACACCAAAACACTAATACACCAACTCTTCAACACATCAACACACCAAAACACCAATACACCAACTCTTCAACACACCAACACATCAACACACCAAAACACCAATACACCAACTCTTCAACACATCAAAACGCCAATACACCAACTCTTCAACACATCAACACACCAAAACTCCAACACACCAACTCTTCAACACACCAACACATCAACACACCAAAACTCCAATACACCAACTCTTCAACACACCAACACATCAACACACCAAAACATCAATACACCAACTCTTCAACACACCAACACATCAACACACCAAAACACCAATACACCAACTCTTCAACACACCAACACATCAACACACCAAAACACCAATACACCAACTCTTCAACACATCAAAACGCCAATACACCAACTCTTCAACACATCAACACATCAACACACCAAAACACCAATACACCAACTCTTCAACACACCAACACATCAACACACCAAAACATCAATACACCAACTCTTCAACACACCAAAACATCAACACACCAAAACACCAACACATCAAAACACCAATACACCAACTCTTCAACACACCAACACATCAACACACCAAAACACCAATACACCAACTCTTCAACAAACCAACACATCAACACACCAAAACACCAATACACCAACTCTTCAACACACCAAAAACACCAATACACCAACTCTTCAACACACCAACACACAAAGACATCAATACATCAATACAACAAAATACCAACTCACCAACACAACAAACATCGGCACAACAACTCTTCAACACACCAACACGTCAGCACACCAACTTTTCAACACAATAAAACATCAACACACCAACACACTCGTAGGGATTGCTGTATGTCAACATTCAAACTTAACATTTCCCATCATTGTTTGGTGCAACAATGCAGTATACTATGCTAAAGCTTTTTTGTTTGATGGAAATGAGAGGGGGGGTGAAACAACAACAAACAACAATAACAACAATGAGGACAGTTTCAGTCTGTGACAGGATGTGAGAATCTGGCATTCTCTGGGATCGCAGATACTGCTGACTACATCTGCTGGCGGACATTTGATAGCTGTGGGGGTGGAGGGTGGGGGAATATTGACATAGGGTTAGAATGACCTAGACAAATTATGCAACTCTAAAGAAGTGTGCACAGTGTAACAGACACACATCTATACGCTCATGTAAATATAGTTTACATATTATATAACACCACAACACTCGGCACTGTCGGCACAGCCAATAGGCCTAATGTTACCAGAGTACAGCACAATAAATATTCAAAGTACAGTAAACAGCTCTACGGTACTTCAATACTTACATTCAACACCTCTCAGTATTATAACTAGGATCTATATGAAGTGCATTCAACACTTCTCAGTATTATAACTAGCATCTATATGAAGTGCATTCAACACTTCTCAGTATTATAACTAGCATCTATATGAAGTGCATTCAACACTTCTCAGTATTATAACTAGCATCTATATGAAGTGCATTCAACACTTCTCAGTATTATAAATAGCATCTATATGAAGTGCATTCAACACTTCTCAGTACTATAACTAGCCTCTATATGAAGTGCATTCAACACTTCTCAGTATTATAACTAGCCTCTATATGAAGTAGGTCAAACAGGTTTACAACAGTGCAAAAACAGAAACATAATAATTCAATAATTTAAACATGTGACTGGTGCAACTATAACTGTTTCGTGCTTGGAAAGTGTGGCATGAGGGTTCAAACACTAATTTTTTTTTTCTGTTATCCATAATACATAGAACCTCTTGTAAATGGGGGGGGGGGGGGACAAAAGAAGGGCGCGAAGTGTTTGGGGAATCCCGATGTTTCCCCAGCTCTAAAAAAAAGGTTTCCGGATCCGATGAAGTAGCCTACGCAAACGTGAGACTTTGAGGTTGTACTGGCCACACGATCGTCTTACGTACCGAGGACACATATATAGTAACCTATAATTCCCAAAACTATATTAAATATCTACCTACAGCTCTGTAAAAGAACTTGACTTGCCCCAAGGGTAATGTTCTATTTTAATGTTCTTCATTACTGTTATAATTTATATATATAAAGATAATGGCACTCAGTCGTGCTTAAAATAAAAGACCAATCATGAACAAGTCTCTAGTATAATTAAACTTGAAATGAAATTCAAAACCCCCTTAAAACGAAACTGTATTAATCCAGTTTATGTCTTCTAGTTTTAAAACTAGCCATCTGAAGATCTCGCTATTAGCCACCTATAACCTATAAAATAAAAAGTAATTTAAAAAGCAAAGCTAATGGATCTTTAAACTATTTTAAAATAGGAGCAATTGTCTCATTTATCTGAGTTCAATAGTGATTCGCCAATACGCATCATAAAGTGGTAATTAAAAAACGGATATTTGAGCGTCGGGATGAGATGTGGATGAAAATGTTAAATAATATGTTGTCAAAGGATTAAGATCTATGTGCCAAGTTTCATATGGGTGGGGTAACGGAAAGTTTGCCAATTAGTCTTTGTGTCAAGTTTCATATCGACTGACATTTGATCAATTCGCGAAGATAAGATAAAGGATTTATTGAAGAAAATTACTACAAGTAGGCCTTAATGTTTTAAGACTCTGTATTCCTCCATTACTTTGTGTACCCTTTCTCCCCCCCCTTCCCGCCCCCACACTTTCCAGCACCCCCCTCCCTCCTTCATGACAATAAACTGTTATCCCATCGCTGACCGCCTCCCTAAGTGTACTTTTAACTTCCACTAACTTTCAGTCCCCAATGTGTCCTCCGGGCAAAAAAAACTGTCTCACACCCCTGATGGGCCACTGGTCATCCAGAATGACCACACCAAGCAATCTCGAGTGTCAACAAAAAAAAGAGTGGCCACGTAATTTATTTGCCCCCATGGCCACCGCGTATCCTGAAAATGTCACTTCAGTGGCTGTTTGGAACACCGGGTCAAGGTCGGTTGCCAAATCTGACCACGCGATCACGTGTAATCGATTATCCTATTCTAGATAAATAATATGTTTTACTATATTCATAAAATATAGATCTAAAAAACTTTACTCTATTCTATTCATAAAATATAGATCTAAAAAACTTAACTCTATTCTATTCATAACATATAGATATAAAAAACTGTACTCTATTCTATTCATAAAATATAGATCTAAAAAACTTTACTCTATTCTCTTCATAAAATATAGATCTAACTGTCAGATCTAACACTAAAACCTAAAACCAAAAATTCCCAGAAAGACACGGAGATAAAAACATAAAATCAACAGTTTTCTTATTCTACGCTCAAGGACTTCTTGGGTCTCAGCAGTCCGATATTTGAGATGATCAGCGCCGTGGTTTTTAAAGGTATGTTTCTTGAAGTTCACGGACATAGCCATGTACATTGTCCTTCTTGTCGGTTGGCATTTCAGGCATAAACTGGTTGGCTAAATTAGTTTTAAAAAAAAACAAACAATAAACTTACCATCATTGCTTTTAAAAGCAATACTGACGGACTTAACACGTATATTCTAACTGAATTAGGGTTGATAGGCGTCCGGCAAAAGGAGGACATGTTCTCCCTTTTTAACCAAATGTCTTTCGTCGGTCAGGCAAAGCTAAAAACCTTAACAATGTCTGGCTTTTAAGATGTATTTTATTTTTGTATGTATATAGTTTTAAAAATCTATTGACATGCATACAATACAATTTGTGCAAGAAAAAAAGACTGAACATTTTTATTTGGCCCTAATTTTTGCTTGAACTGTAGCCTACAGAATATTTTGTTCAAAGTTGCCCGAGTGCAAGTTGTCTTATAGATTTACTTTAAAAATGTGAATTATATTTCTGTATCCCTGGACATAATTGGCAATTTGGAAATAGTGTTACCCGTGATTAATGCACAAATGACACAAGGAAAAGACTAAACATTTACACCGTAGAAGGCATCATTTACACAAAGTTCAATTTAAAGAATCGTACAAGTTTGAATGCATCTATGTGGTTTCTAATGAAGATCTTCTATGAAATGTTGCCATGTCCAAGAAGTACATTTAAATCTTTATTAATGGCACATTTTAGTAATTCCCGGCGTTGCCCGGGGAAAAAAAACATGACTGTATAAGGTGCAGATAAAAAATGTATAAACTACACTTAAAAGAAAGCTATAAATCTTATATTTAAATTCTTTTTTTTTTACTGAAGACCTTTAGGAAAGTAATTTAAAATAAATATTGTAATCGAGTAAAAAAATAGGCAAGTATTTTTATTTAACAAAAATCTAAATTACCCGTCGATTTACAATGTCTTTTGGTTTTAAAAGTTTGAAAAAATTTTTTTAGAAAAAAAAGGTAGGCCTATAGTCTAACTGGAAAATCGAACCCGGGTCACTCGCATAGCAGTCCGCTACGTTTATCAATGAGCTAGCGAAGACACATGTCCGATGTGAAAAATAATTATTAGACAGTATATAGACCTAAGCCTAAATAGGTCAGTGACACAAACTCACGTGATTTCAAATTCACCAATGGGGATCCGTGGGGACACAAACACGATCTTTATATATATATATAGATAGATAGGATTTATTGTTACTTTGCATTTTGAAAACATTCTACAGTGAATTTGTACGTTGTTGTTTTTTCTTGTTTTTTTTTTTTTGTTTTTTTTGTAGAAGAGTGTACCAATAAAATCATACTGATGGCTGGTTTAATCTCGAACTATTCAAGTGAAACCCTTAATACGTCCTTCTGTGTCCTCTCGTTTGTCTCTACAAGTCCTGCTTTTGAGTCCCATGTATCTGGCAACCCTAACATGAATATGTTGTAGTGATAGTGATGATGTGCTAGCGTAATGAAGGTCATAGGTTCGAATCCTGGTGAAGGCTAGGATTTTTTTCCCGGGACTCGAGGGTGTCTGACTTTAGTTGGGGTAAAGTAAAGGCGGCTTGGCATTGTGCTGGCCACACCTGGAGTATGCCGTGGTCAGAGATACTGGTGAAAGCTGCTTCACCGGCCCTATGATCAGTTTGGTCCGACGGGTAGCCTACTTTACTTTTTTATATGAATTGTTAATCCTTCAAAAAACTTAATTCGTCCAACTTGAACATTGCAGGACAGTAGATATATAAAAAATTATTCAATACATGTCGAAGCATGACACCGTATCTATAATTACGTAGATGTATATGGGCTCGAGCCTTCCATATTGATTTGAGAACCTTTGATATAACACAACAAAAAAAACAACAGAATAAGTGAACAGGAAATCGTGGATAAAACCCACCTTCTATTTTATAACTTAATATTTTAAATACATTTGTATAATTTGCGAACGATAACTCCCGCGCTGTGTAGTCTTGCGATCCCCGCCCACAATATTAGCATGCCCCTGCTACTCCGTGTTCTTCCGCTAATCTCTGCAGTCTGCGAACTTTAAAAAAAAAAAAAAAAAAAAAAAGACAAACAACTCCGAGTCATCTTCCCCTGGTTCATAGTTCATATCAGGATGTCCTTATCCCTTAGTGTCATCAGTTATCATAGTGTATATTTTTTGTGCTGTTTATCGCGCACTGGGGGGTGTGGAGGTTGGAGAGAGGGGGGTAGGCGGGCAGTGATATCGCTGGCGCCGCCGAGATGGTCTGAAGGGGAATGGACCCACTGCGGTGCGTTGAGGATATTTAGATATGATATGCAGCCCTTAACAATTTTGTTAAACTCACCCCCCCCCTCCCCAACTTTTATCCCAAGCCAAAGAAATTTTTGCTTACAAAGGCGTGATAGCGTGACCTTTGATTTCATCGAGGAGGTAATGCGAGGGAGGGGTGGGTGGTGGACAAAGTTAATTTCCTAAGGGCTTATTAAATAATATACTTATGTTTCGAATTGGGGCTTCATATTTTCTTTATTTCCCTCAATCAAAGTACAGATTGTGGGGGCGGGGCTTCATATCTCCTTTATTTCCCTCAATAAAAGTACAGAGGGTGGGGGTGGAGCTTCATATTTTCAATCAAATTTACCCAAATGTTTGTTTCAAATTTTTATTTTTTCGTGACTGGGTTATTAATAAATCCTTCGCAAAAATTTTGGTTCTGTCGACCGACCCACCGGATCTTCGAAAGGGTAGGTGACCTAATATTCGTCATCATATCGAGCTAAAACTAGGAACATAGACGTATTTACTATGGCACAGTATGTCAAACTTTCACCCCCATGCCATGGTATCAAGCCTAAAAAATCAGTTCTTTTACTTTATGGTGCGCATTGTTAAATCCTTTTTCAACACAGCCGATTGGCGCATTTGTCCCGTATTTTTTCAAATCATTTATTGATCTATTAACTTAGTTTTTCTTGTTTTTCTTTTGTTCTCTGTGGGTGGCAAATGTCAAAATCATATGAAGGTAAGCCTATAACAAAACATGCATACAAAGGATCTTTATGAAAAAACGATATAGGACTACATTACAAGATGTACTTTATCTCAGTGCAAGATTTTCACTATAGACATTATAAGATATCCGCTTATACATTACAAAATGTCCACTATATACTGTCAAATGTCTCCTTAGTTTTAGTTAATAGCCAACTTCACGTTTATCTTATCTAGATTTTACTCTCATTGTTCTTCTTCTTCTTTGGGGCCCGGTATTCGCTTTCGTGTCCCGCCCGGTATCGGGTCGCAACCCCGGCATTGGGGCGGTGGGAGGGGGGGGGGAAACCCTTCAAAGGCGTAGGCCTACCGAATTATTTTTTTTTGGGGGGGGGTACCAATTTTCCCGGGCGCGAAGGTAAAGAGAGCTGCAAAATGATACTTAAGTAAGTAACCGTTGGACAAAACTGATCATAATGAAGCAGCATACTTGGAGATTGTGTGGCCGCCTTTACCATACCCCCAAATAATTAATGTCAGGTAGGCCTACCCAAAAGGGATGAGTTATGCTCAGGGACACCCGTATCCCCCAAAATGAGACTTACATTTAGAAACATTTTATTAAACGTGGAGGCCTCAATTTTATATCCCCTCCTCCCTTTTACCGGCAGCTAAATCTACTAGCTACGCCTCTGAAACCCTGTACTCTGTACCGAGTCATTCACGGGCCACGCCTCTTCACCTGTGCCAAGGTCGTGAACATGCTCGATCACGGCAGGCTGACGGTGTCTAGATGTGGGCGTGGTCCGACCGCGTTTGTCACTTTATGCCTGGCCTGTTTTTCAGCCTTTGTCAAGACTCGTTTCGCGACACGTAGACTGTAGACCTACGCATTTGTGACAATTGCGCGACAGTTAAATTGGGTTTAGGCCAGTTTAAGGGGGGTTGATAAAACCTGTGGCGTAGGTAGGCTACATGCAAATGCATTATATGCAGTTTGCTATTCTTACCGATGCCATTTATTTTTAACGAGCGCCCGTAGCGGTATTTAATTTATCTGGTTACCGCCCACAACTATACAACGGTCGTCTAGACTTCCTATAATAGGGGATTGTACATAAATGGCACGCACCCGCCCGAGTAGGTCAGCGTTTTGTTCTGCATTTTCTTGACGTCATTTATGGACAACCCTTCCTTTCTCCTATTGTTAAACTACTGATCAAAAAGGAGAAAACCAGTTAATGTATGTCAGGTGTTTGTTGACAAATTTATTTCAACTCGCAAGATTGTTTTGTTTTTTTCAATTGTCCTCATTTTCCTTTGTAGGCACTTCAATTTCTCCCTCCTCCCAAACATCGCTCGCTCTGTCTCTCCCTCTCTCTCTCTCCCTCTCTCATTTATACTCCCTAATATCTATCTATATATCTATCTATATATATATATCTATCATTCTCTCTACTTTTGTCAGATTGTTGTTAGTTTCATTTAAATAATAGATTATATCATATAAAAGCACACACAAAAAAACGATTGTATTCACGTATTCTATTCGCGCCCGCCCATCCAAACACTAGGCCTACTCTATCCGAGTCTATCCCTCATCGAAGGGTCGTCCTTCTGTGACATCAAATTATTTCTCTGTTACCAAAAAAAAAAAAAAGATTTAAAAAAAGAAAAAGCCCTGGTCTCTAAATTGTGTGGTTACTTCACTGATTACCTAACAAAAGTAAAGGCGGCTGGCACTGTACTGGCCACACAATCTCCTAATATGCCGTGGTCACAAAAACGTGTGAACGTTGCTTCACAGTCCCCTGTGGAACAAATAGGTCAAACAGGATAGTACTTTACAGCTAAATTAGAAACATTAACAATGCTAATTGTGATGACCTTAAACAGGTGCGATGCTACTTTCTATTTTTAAAGGTAAGATTAGCAGGTCGTTGACACTTTTTCGACATGACATGCCAGAAGTAATTAATTGTATGTTGACCGAAATCACATGACAAGCATGTGATCCAGTGACGCATTTGCAGTCGATTCGCTATTACACTGTACAGTGTGTCTAGTATCATCAATTTGCAAATGAACCAAAGTATTTCCTTCTTTTTTTATTATTGTCTTTTGTTTCTTTCTAGCTGTTTTGCACGACACTCGACAAGGCAAACACACCCACAAATGTATATGAAAACCTATTAGGTTTCGTAATATGTAAGGTTATGTTTGTTTAAGACGTAACGTTTGTTGAATGATAGGCATTATAATCAATACAAAAAGACTGTTAAATGGTTTATTGTCTAATTTGGGGGATTTGGGGTGGGTACCATGCTTTACACACTTTTACACTGACGCGTCTTCATGAGTTTAGGCCTAAATATATTTTCTCCTTAACAAAATGGTTTTGCACAAATAAACGCATACGAAAAGAACCTACAATTATTATATAATCTTATATAGGGCTACCTATGTTACAGACGCTCCTTCTATGCAGAAATGATTGCGCCCTGCGCTTATACTCGGTTTGAGTTCTGCATTATTGCATTTCGATATTAGTATTTAAGTGAGGATAAGTTACTGGTTTTCCTGGTTTGTTCAGGGGACCCACGTCATGCCTGGATGCCATTCGGGAATTAATTTGTTCATGCATATGGGATAAGAAAAGTGTTTTTGTCCATATGTTTATGTCAGCTTGTAAGCTTAATAATTAAATTGATTGTAAGATATTTATATTATTGAAAAAAAAAATCAGCTGTTGTTATCGAGTTTAAGGTTGTTTTATACAAACCCTCATCTCAATCCAACAAAAGAATTAAAAAAAAATTTAATTTATATAAATTATTTTTTTTACATTTTTAGTGACGTTATATGTGGACAACCCCTTAGGAACAGTTTCTTTAAGTACAAACGTTAATATAATTAATGTTTCGGGACACAAGTTTTGGGAAAAAAAATGCGCGCGCCTTCTTCGTCAGGTGTGAGGTGAGGAAGAACAAGAAATAGTGAAACGTGGGGAGGGCGGGCGGAGATTAAGGAGAGGAGAGGGGAGGATGGGGGGCATTTGTTTGAAAATTGGGAGGGGGGTAGACAAAAACGGTGCCAGCCTGTCTGGTCGACTTTACTATAGGCGGTGGGGCGAGAGGGAGGCGGTGAAAGACGTAACCTCCCCACCTGCGAGGACCGCGGCGAATTTGGTCTGTGTGCGTGTTTTGCGTGCGCACACTGTAAGTGACAGATATACTTTATATTAGTCTCTCTCTCTCTCTAGATATATATATATATAAGGAGAAGAGAGTCTCTCTATGTATAATATATTTACGTAGAATGTGTTTTATTTTTTATCTGTTTAATTTGTTGTGGTGCTGCGTACGTTAAATTGTAGTGAATTGGTGGTGGGGGGGGGGGTCAGATCTGCGGGGCGTAGCGAAGGGGAATAGGAAAAAGTAAGGGCGTCCAAAGTGATGAGTTCGAAGGGGGGATTGGGGAAGGGGGACATTTGCCCGGTGCTCGGTAAATTTGGCAATGGTAAATTCGGAACCGGTATTTAAGGCAAGGTGATTTTGGCAAAGGTAATTTCGGAATAGGTAAATTCGGCAAAACACGCAAAGCGGTAAAATTGGCAACGGTAAAATTGGCAATCATATAATATCCACTGTTTTTATTAAAAGTATTGGTTAAACTACACTCTAGTCCATGGATAGGCAACCTATGCAATGCGTGCCATACTTGACACACAAGAGTGTTTTAAATGGCACATGAAAGACCACCAAATTGGTGAAAAGAGCATGATAACATTAAGGAGCAATTTGGCACGTTATTTAATTGAACGTCATCTAATGATCAAAGACAAACATTTTAAATAGGCACCAAATGTACCCCTTCCCAAGCCCTGGCGTTTCTTCCCCCCCCCCTCAAGTTACGCCTCGGCAAATGTAAAGGTACGCCTATGTGTGTAGGTAACCAAATTGACTTTAGGCATCAAAGCATACGTTTGTCTCCCCACACGATATTACGTAACTCTGGCTACCTGACCGCCACCCCTTCATAGTATGATACTGGTTGTGTAAACAAGAGCAAACGTAGAGTGCCCCCTCCCCTCCCGCCACCGACCAGACTCTCCTTTCAGGCACGACCATACTAAGTTCTTTACGAATGAGCCCAGGTTTGTTTAGATCGTACGGGAAACATTGCAAACACATAACAACCCTCCTACTTTATATATCTATCAAAAACGAACAGAGTCCTTATTCCCCTCTCCCGAGATACACGAATTTTCTTGACCGGTTACGTCACGGAGAGTTAAGGAATTACTTTGCTGACCTATAGGCCTATTCTCTCAGCACGGGTTGTTGAGTGTGTGTGTGTGGGGGGGGGGGGAACACATGGCCACCATAAAACATTTTATCACATTCCATTGCAGTCGGCTATTTGCCGTCAATCAGTAGGCTAACTTTTGTCTTTGAAGTTTTAAACCTTGTACCTTCTATGTTATAACGATACAAGTATACATTACTTAGACATATAGGCCTACAACAATACATAATAGTTGGCTATATTTGACATAGAAACCTCGATAACTTACAAGATATTTGTAGCTAAATGTGCCTTATAGCCTAAGTAAATTGGTTTAAACATTGAAAGTACTTTTATACAATTTAAATGTTTTATTTACAACTCTCGTTTGTAATATAATTTAAATATATAAGAAAAGTAAATAATTTTTTTTCTTCAAAATTGTAATAATAAAATGAAATCCATATCAATATCAATGTTTTGATAGAAATACTGATTTGTTTTACTAATAACAACAATGTTCTGGGATTAAAAAGGAATTTAAACGAATACCCCCCCCCCCCCAACCTCTTTTAGTTTTCACTGCTTAGCCTGGTGCTACCAAGCTGGTCACTAACACTTTAACTTTAATCGGTGGGGAGACGGGGTAGGGGAGACGAGGGTGGGGAGACGGGGTGGGGAGACGGGGTGGTGAGACGGGGAGGGAGGGGCTAGAGTTTGCTTTTGTTAACACGGCTTGTCTCATTCTGGTGTTTAAAAAAGAAGAGGGGATGGCAACTAATCTACATTATGTAACATTGCTTTGCCTTGTTTCCTTGTGCTATAGACAAGGGGGGGGGGGGGGTTACATTGGGAGTCTATTTAAATGTTCCTTTTTATGCATTAGTTAAATAACGTAAATGGTAAAAAAAAATTACGGTGTATTTATTCAATGTTTTTCTTAAATTTAATTTTTAGTCAAACGAACTAATTAACTATTTTTTTTTACCTAATTTGTATGCTTTATATATCGGGGGCGGGAGGGAAGGGGGGCATTCTATGTCTGCTCTTGCAAACAGTACCAGTATCATGGTGTAGGTCAAGTAGTCAGAGTTACGTAATCTCGCCAATGTGCTATAAACGGAGGAAGTTTATAGGGACGTGTTGGAGATAAGGGTATGCATTGATGCGTAAAGATCTAAACAGAACTCCAAGTGATCGTCAGTTGGGCTACCTTACACACATACCGCCTTTGGCCACCTTTGGGGGTGGGGTGCGGTGGGCTGATGGGGGGGGGGAAGAAACGCCTGGGGCGGGGGAGGGGGTACATTTGGTTCCTATTTGAAATGTTCGTTTTTGATCATTAGAGGACGTTAAATTAAATTACGTGCCAAAGTGTGCCTTAATGTTTCCCTGCTCTTTTCACCATTATGGTGGTCTTTCATGTGCCATTTAAAACCGTTTTGCGTGCCAATTCCATAGGTTGCCGATACATGGAATAGATTGTAGTCCTACCAATACTTTTAATAAAAACAGTGGATATTATATGATTGCCAATTTTACCGTTGCCAATTTTACCGCTTTGCTAGTTTTGCCGAATTTACCTATTCCAAATTTACCTTTGCCAAAAATACCTTGCCGAAAATACCGTTGACGAAAATACCGTTGCCAAATTTACAGTGATTCCATTTGCCCACCTTGATGAACCCCGTGTATTATGATGTTAAATACAGTGTATTATGATGTTAAATACAGTGTATTATGATGTTAAATACAGTGTATTATGATGTTAAATACAGTTATTACTATGGATATAATATAATTTTTTATATTACCCCCCCCCTCACTCTCCCCCAACCGCTACCATGAGAATTAAAACCAAATATTATTTCCCATTCCCCGCCCCAAAGAATTAATTTGTACAAGATTAAGGTTTTGTTTAAGTTTGGAGTTACGAGCAGGGCTGTGGAGTGGGTGCCGAGGAGTCGGAGTCGGGGCCAGTCGGGGGTCATTTTGGGTACCTGGAGTCGGAGTCTGCACTTAAAGCACCGTCTCCGACTCATACACCTACTAAATTTAGATTGGATTTTTTAAAAAAGCAAGTTTAAATGGCTCAATTCACAAAAAGTTAATCCGAAATAATAATCGGCCTATAATATTCATTTATTTCACTATTTGATATTTTTGTAAATAACTAATGAAGAAGAGACAAAATAAAATTTCGCGTATTAAAAAATTTGACTTTTAGTTTTCTTGCGTCAAAAATTTGATATAACTATAAAAATATTTTCGCTTAACGGGGATAGTCTCACTGGCGATTGTCGAATTCAAGCCAGTTATGAGCCAGCCCCCTCCTCTCCTCTCCCCCGACAAAACAATATCAACTTCTTCGCCGAAGACTTTTTTCAAATTAGGAGGACGGGGGCGAGGTCTATAAAGTGAAACAGTAACTTTTGTGTTTAGAATTCTTTAGGTAATTGTTTCTGAAGCAGTGGGAGCGCTGGCGCCTGAATGAGCCCCCCCCCCCTCCTTTACCTTATCTTTATTTTATCCACCACTCTTCACGGTAGGTAGTAGGTAGTATTTATTTATAGTTCTGACGGTACGGGGAGAAGGGCTATAGGTCGGGTTCGGGGGAGGGGTCGACTAAACAGATCTTTACTATTTCGCGTTAAACAAAAAACAAAAAAAAATAAACCACCCCTCGTTACTAGAGTAACTTGATAGGTAAATACCACCCTCCCACTAAACTCTCCTCTGCACCACCCTCCTGCCCCACCCCTCCCCCATGCCCCCCAATATTCTTCTTTTCTGTCATTATAATATGAAGAAATAGGGCCCTGGAGTGTGCAAATAACTGCATTTCTCAGACAGACTGTCGCCTAAAGTTTTTTAATGTTCCGCTATCCAGGTAGCGTATGAATGTTTGAAAGGGGGGGGGGAGGAGGGTTTATAGGGAGGTTGTAGGGAGGCGCATCTTAAAGCCCCCCCCCTCCCATTCGAAAACACCCCAAGCGCCCTATTATAATATTTAATTCACTCAAATGGACCTGCCTATAAAACCAGGGTTTTTAGTAGTTTTAAACGCACAGAAAAAAAAAATTATATATACGAGAAAAGTGGGAGGGGGGAGTAGCGAAAAAAAATAGAGGGGAGATAAAAAAAATAAATCTCAGCCTTTGGAGTAATTCTCTCCCCTTTTTTTTTTTTTTGCGGGTGAGGGAGGGGGCGTGGGGGTATTTTTAAACCATTTTTTTTTTTCGTCTATTCGTGTAAAGCGCCTTGTGTGACCGCTGGCGCCAGCGTTTCGAGGACTTTAAAGTGTTATGGAATGCGCTTGTAAGGACCAACATGAACACCAGGTGCGATCCAGACAGTCTGTCGCCGTCGCTTACACCGGCGGTTTCCTCTGGACTGCCTCTCTCTCCCCCCCCCTCCCCCCACCGCTCCTCTTCCCACCCACCCCCGTTTTCCACCACCGCAGCCCTTTTCCCTTCGACACAAATCTCTCGGTCTCTCTCTCTCTCTCTCTCTCGCTATTTGAAGATTACTAGTCCCGAGGAGAGAGGAAAAAAAAACCACGCATTCACTTACACACACACACTCATACACACTTATGCACCACAGATAAAACTCCTTGAACCACTTCTACTCTTTCCTTCACCCCCCATCCCCCTCCTCATCATCCTCCCCTCTTTCCCCTCCCCCTCTCTCTCTCTCTCTCTCCTTTGCTGTCCGGCGTACGCAATGTGACAGACAATGTGTAGTGGTTGACCCTCTTATAATATCCCTCTGCCTCTCTCTCTCTCTCTCTCTCTTTCTATCCTTTCGCCTAATTATAGCAAACGAACAGCTGACTGGTGGCAAGGGTTACAGGAAAAGATAAAGGAGGGGGGAAGTGTGTGTGTGTGGGGGGGGGTAAGGGAATGGGTGACTGAGGTGATTTTTTTTTAAAAAAAAAAAAGGTCACAAGACTGACCTTGAGTGATATCGTAGTGTGGGAGTTCATGACGTCACAGGTCAAGTGGTTGAAGCCAGTTGAAGGTACAACAAAAGCCTCAAGAGGGTCCTTCAATTCATGCTATTGTCTTTCTCTTAATTCATTTGTTTGAGCAAGGTAAGGGAGAAAGCAAGGGCATTTCCAGTAGAACTACTAAATGGAACGTAAAGTTTAAAAACAAAAAGAGATGGGCCTTCTCTTTTGTCTTGGCCACACAATCATATGACATGATTAGCTGTGTTTACCGTCAGCAATTTTTTTGTTTAGCTCTTTTATCCCGTTTATATACTGATTTTAAAACAAGTCACTCCCCCCCCCCCAAACCACACACACATCTAACACTCCATTGATGCATTTCGACTTGCCAGTGGGACCATGGAATCATGTGGTCATGTCAGAGCTGAAAAACTCAGTGGCAAGATGAGGACCCGGACCAGTGTGGGAAAAAATGCGGACTTAAGCTAGTGTCCTTTATGATCGCATTCCGACGCTCTTTGCCTCAGTGTTTTCAGAATTATTTATCCTACTTCGATCTCTCCACTATTTGTAAACTATTTGCAAATGTTTATACATTTTCAGATCTGCGGTGGTACCCTGTAAGAACTGCCAAACAGAAATTTGGCCAATGTAACAACTATAGCCAAGCGGCCATTTTGACCTGCTAATACCAAGATCTATTATGGGTCTGTTGGATTTTAATGCATAACGTCTTAATCCTTTAACATTTTTCTGGATGTCTAAAAGTCAAAATCATTTCAATAAAAGTCAAAACTATTTCAATTGTCTGCAGATGATGTCATACATTCTTGCAGACTTTATTTGGATGTGTTTTGTAATACTAGGCTATTCTAAAACATACATCATTGCTAACTGAAGCGATTTAACCAGCAAGTAGATGTTGTTGAGGCGATCATTTGGGTAACCAAACGAAAATTATAATAATTATATAGGCGAATGTTAATGTTTTTAATTGCCGTTGGCTAAATGTTCATATAGCATAAAGGACATTGGCTAAATGTTCATATAGCATATAGGGCATTGGCTAAATGTTCATATAGCATATAGGGCATCGGCTAAATACACATATAGCATAAAGGACATTGGCTAAATGTTCATATAGCATAAAGGACATTGGCTAAATGTTCATATAGCATAAAGGACATTGGCTAAATGTTCATATAGCATAAAGGGCATTGGCTAAATACACATATAGCATAAAGGACATTGGCTAAATACACATAATATAGCATAAAGGACATTGGCTGAATGTTCATATAGCATAATGGACATTGGCTAAATGTTCATATAGCATAAAGGACATTGGCTAAATATTCATATAGCATTGACCTAGTGGCCCTTTGCTAAATGCCCGGATTTTATATAGCGGTTACCTAAATGTACATCAGTCATAACGGTTGTTGGCTATGTGTCCATTTAGCGAAATGGCAATTGTATAAATGTCCCAAATTTAATGGCCGTCGAATAAATGACATTTGTTCTTGAGCATAATGGTAGTTTGCCATTGAGGTATAAGAAAAGTGCATCAAAAATCGAAATTCACGTAATTAGCCTATCTACTTTTTAATAATGTCTCTATCAGAGAACTGTTTATAGTAATAAGCCTACTGACATATATATACTAGGCCTATGTAAGAAGCCAACAGTTCATACTATATAACATCTTATAAAAACACAGTAAAACATGGGTGTGCAACAGGCGGGCCTGCCCATATTATAGCCTGCCAAGCATTTTCGTGTAGCCCATGTTGAGATTCTAGCTGCTGTTGTTTTGTTAATATTAATATTATTAATAATTTTAAAAAATCATTTTCATAGTGTTTGGCCCATCTTGTTGTTTCACATTTTATATAGGGCCCAATGATGAAAAATGCCGTTGCCGAAATTAACGATGTCAAATATACGGTGATTCGTGGCCAGCACAATGCCCTGTCGCCTAGGCTATACGTTTCCTGCAACTAATGTCAGTCTCCCATCAGAGCTTGACAGACTAATAGACACCTTCCAGACCCAAGTTAAAAAAAAAATCCCAAAAGCCTTCAACAACAACTCGGATCTATGTGGAAAAACATATTTGAGTTGCAGCCGTGGCTGTATCAAACTAAATACATCAACGCACGCTAACACGTGTTGACTTCCGGTTCATTTCCGTTACACTTTGCCATCTGACTAGTCTACATCAAGACGACATGATCAAGACTACTCTCGAGACAGACGAACAGACCAGCTGACAGAAAGACATTTCCTTCAAAAACATTTAAAGTTATAAACCTACTTTTTTAATTTTTTTTTATTTTTTTTAGAGCAGGAAGACATTTTAACTAAAGAAATCATCAAGTTTAATCTCCAATCAAGTAGAAGTTGCTTACAAAAAAATGTTTCCTTCCAGATAGTTTTGAACTAACATTTGTGTATGAAATCTGCAATAAAGCTAAATCTATGACTAGTCTAGATATATGTCAACAATTTTCACATTTTAATTTGTTAAAATTAGCAATTACATATATCAGCCAAACAGCAGAACATCGAAGTTTAAATAACGGAATAGGATAGATCCGAAAGTCTGCACATTGGAATATCTTTTTACCTCTTCTGAATGGTATTTCTGGCGATGCTCGGTATTAATGGCAACGGTATAAATGACAACGACGGTAAGAAAAAAAGCAAAGGTAAAATGACAACGGTAAACGTGGGAATTTTTAATATATTTACAAATTCGTTGAAATTCGTTGAGTATATTTTCGAAATGCCAATAAGTTAATATATTCCTATTTTTCTTTTTTATGCCATGTTTTCAGTTGCCTATTTGCTTTAACTTACAATAGTGTCAGTCAATTTCTAAGGAATTTGGGAGCATAGCCTTGTCGAAACCATTTCCGTTTCAACACACCGTAGGACTACAATGCGCCGACCGGTTACAATGGGCTCCGAAGACGTACCGTCTTAGAAGCTGTCGCGTATGTTTTGACGGAAGACCGCCATGCCGTAAAAGACGGAATACAATACTGTTATCCAGGTAGCGGCTGGATAAAGTATCCACCTGCTTGACAGGGGAGGCCCCTTTCACATTGACTGCTGATCCAAAAGTCTGAAATATTTGACCCACAAGTCAGGTCAGTTGTTTTTGTATTCCGTGTCCTATTTTTTGGCATTTGCAATTATTTATTTCATGTTTTTTTTTCTAAATCTCTGCTCGGTCACCAAAGTTCACGTCGATGTGTCGTTGTGGTCTATCGGTGTAACGATGGATTCTGATCTTGTATGTATGGCCACGAGTTCAAAACCTTGATGGACGATTTCGGTAAACTAAATGTTTGGTGAGCACTGTACGAACCACACGTTCTCTGGTAATAAATGTACATGGTCAACGAACCCAGCGGGCACACCATGTCGTATCGACGGGGGAAAATGATGAAAACCACGAAAACACGTGGAAAACACGAAAACACGTCGGAGACTACGAAAGCAGGTGGAAAACACGAAATCACGTTGAAAACACGAAAACACGCGGAAAGCACGAAAGCACGTGGAAACCATGTTTTTTTTCCTCGTCGATACGACGTGCTGTGCCTACTGGGAAAGAGTTGGACTATTGTTAAACATAATAAGTAGGCTAACCATTACACCAAAACGTCTCATAACCACGAGTGGACTTATGCATTTATATGAGAACAAATCACTCTAAGGCCTAGGTAGCTAGATAGATAGACAGATAGAGAGATAGATAGATAGAGAGATAGAGAGAAAGAGAGATATAATATATGTTGTATATAAATGAAACACACTTTGAGAATAGTTAAAACTCCAGGAATGCTGCGGCGAGACAATATGAAATAAATGTGTATTCAAAAGCAACATCAAATTTTTGTCTTGAGGCATTTTATCATAAATTATAAGGTCATAAAGATGGGATGCTTCACCCCCGCCCCTCCCCCTCCGGCCCCCTCCCACACACCTGAGTTTATATTATAATGGGTTCGGTATTGATTCGAACAGGGAAGGGAAAGGGGGGAAGGGAGCATAATGGGATGTCTCTACATATACACGTGTGTGCGCGCACTACGTCAGACGACACCTAATGGATCACGTTGGATCAATCCAGGCGGCGCCACAGCCTAATCCCGTAATTCCTAATGACAACGTACCTGCGCATCTGCCCCCTCTCCCTCTCCATTTCCCCCGCCTCCCATAGCCTCTTCCCTCAACATCTTAAATTGATGTCCCATTGTGTATGTGTGTGGGTGTGTTTGTGTTATGTGTGAGGGACGTTTTTTTTATCCAACTTGTGGCCAGACTGGGTCAGAGGTCATAGGGCGAGTGCAACAAGTAAAGTGCGAAGATGCCTCGGATTGCTGCTGCTCTTTAAAAACAAAATGCTCGGAACGATTGATCTTAAAGGTTGGCATTTGCCGCGTAGTGACCCAGTATTGGGCCACAAAGGCAACATTACCGGATCGCAAAAGAACAACAACCAACTACAAATTTTTGTTGAAATGCATAAATATGCGTTATATCTTTCTTATAAAGTACAAGCTAAATTGCCCGGCGTTGCACGGGTGAAAATAAGCAATCATTTTTACGCTACAGATTGAAATGTTATAAACCACAATGAACAGAAAGTTATAAATCTAATAATGGAATAAATTATTCTTTTTACTGGAGTCATTAAGGCAAGTAATTTAAATAAAAACAAAATGGTAGCAAAAGAAAGGTAGTCCTATAGACTATCGACTAGCTGGAGAATCGAAACCGGTCGCCCGCAAGGCAGTCCGATACGTTAACTACTTAGCTAGCGAAGACACATGTCCAACGTGAAATCTCAAAAGTATTATAGGCCTATGAGACAATAAGTTCAGGTGTCTTTAAATTAACTAATATGATTGGTGGAACACACACACAGTCTTCTTTATATATAAAGTATTAGTGCTAGAAACAGCACGTGATATTAATGTTTGTGGCAGAAGTTTAATAACCGGATCACTACAATATGGGAAATGCTAACCTACAAAATAAATAAATTCAATTTCTTGTGTTTTATGTAGAAAAGTCTTTTGATTAATAAACTTTTATTGGCCTAGATTAAAACGAAGGGTTAAGATCTGTTAAAACATAGGCCTAATGTGTGTGTCCCCTCACCCAACCCCTACCAGCTAATGTAGAAATCAGACGTCATTAAATAATTGAGCTGCGTCGTCTTGGATCGAGCCGTGGACACACATAAGGTCATTGCCCAAGAACATTAGTTTCCCAGTGCTGTGGTCTGACCATACTCTAAATCGCAGCACTTGTCCTTTTTTTTTTTTCCGAGTGACATTGGGGCATGATAGTTGACCTAAACTAGTCACTTAAAAAAAAACACAAGAAAACAAAAATATCCCTTAACCCTTCGCAGCTCATTCGTACTTTTAAATACACTCATCATATTTTACTTTTGAAAGGTTTAAGAAATCTTGAGAAAGTAGCCCACCCTACCTACTTGAACCACGGGATACGCCTATGGAACAGTTTATCTTCTCTGTAGAAAGAAGCTCCTTACAAATAATTATAGAATAAGATAAAAATATTTAAAAGACTTGATAGTTTTCAAATAGATTAATTCAAAGACATCAACGAATTTTTGAATTTTTTTGCAAGAAAGGAAAGAAAGCCTATTCGCGTTAGGCTTATTATAAGTATAAGGTCTTTAATAGCTAGATGTCAATATAATCCCAAATATTCAGGCTTTTCACTATTCTGTCAATAATATTATTTTGGCTAAATGTTGGTAAAAAAAAATGGGCAAATATAGTTATATATTTATACTGTTATGATAATGTTGACGAAAAAAAAAATTTTGAATGAAAGATATAAGAAAGAAAGAAAAAACGCCATTATTTTCTTGATTAATTACCAAGACTTTTATTTTACCAAAGGTCTTCCCCTCCACAGCTGTACTGCACATACGCCCAAGTTAATTAGTAAGGATAAAATTAAAATGGAGTTGAGGAGTTTCACGTAGGTCTCCGTTGGCACCAAAAGCAATTCTGGCACATGTGAGAGCCGGGGATGTGGCCTTCTAGATCTAGTCAATATCTCTATACTATAAACTATCATATAATTAATAATATGTTTAAAGCTTTTTCGTCAAAATTAACCAAAAAAAAAAAAGTAAAAAATAGCCTACCTCTGGACAATAATCTAAGGGTCAAATTCAAGTGGCCAACGGTCATATAGCCAATAGAAAACTAGCCAATGAACAATTAGCAAACGGACAATTAGCCAACAATCAACGTGCCAAGGACAATTAACCAACGTACAATTAGCCAAAGGACACTTAGCCAACGGGCAATTAGCCAACGGATAATATTTCAACTTAAATTGGCAAAATGTCCTTTTGCTAGAACTACTAGTCCTAAGCATTGGGCAGTAGGCATACTGACTAACTTGCTGATGAATTAATGCTTAAGGCTTAAACCATCTGTAAAAAAAAATAATAATAAAAAGTGCTTTTTTTATAATTTATTTTTAAATTTCAAAAAAAGGAAGCGAACGATATCAGATTTCCCCTGAAATGACGGATGGGTGAAACACAAGCCCGCCCAATGCGCTACCTTATAAGACTCGTTTGCTTTGCTCCGGATACGCCTCTGATGTTGTTGATATTTTTGCGTGTTGTTAAAGTTGATTTTACTTGCGTCGGTGTTTATCGCCGGCTAAATTTGTTATAAACGTTAATTGAAAGAGGCGATCACTTCCGCCCCACCCGCATTCATAAGTTATCATAACTCAACCATAAGTTGTACTGTAAATTTAGGGCGAAAGAAAAAGTTACTTCGTCATGATAGATCTAGACCCCCACCATGCGAACTGTTAAATTGGACGAATAGATCTCTTTTCTTCTTCTCTGTCACTATCTTTCTCTCTCACGGTCTCTCTCTCTTTCTCTCTCTCTCTCTTCTAACAGTCGAGGCGGTGTTGTGTTTGATTTGTGTAGAACAGGTCATCATTGTTAGAGGGACTCCTACTCCATACATCTATTGAAAATCTTCCGCGCCGAGTGAGAGAGAGAGAGAGAGAGGGGCGAGAAAGGCAAAGGGGGGGGGAGAGTGGGTGGGGCGGTGGCAGGCGGAGACGAAAACGTTAGCCCGACATCGGCGCCGGCCAGACGGCTCAACACCTGGGCAGACTGAAAAAAAATTGGAGTGGGAGGGGGGGGGGGGGAGAGAGATTAGGGAAAAGTGGAAAAAGTGGGGGGGGGGAGGGGTTAACGTAGGCTTGCCGGGAGGTATCTCAGGTGTCCTGTTGTACCTCTGTTTTCTTTTTATTCTTTCTCGTTACTCTCCTTCTCTCTCTCTCTCTCTCTATCTTGACCCTCTTTTCAGATATTGTGGTTGTTTTTTTGATTGAGAGAGGAGAGGGGGAGGGAATTTTTAATGTATGCAAGAAAAAAAAAGAATAAATCTCGCCACATTGTCAGTGGTGCAGATCCATCTTCTGGAATTGTATGTACATTTACACAATAACAATGTACATTTACACAATAACAATGTACATTTACACAATAACAATGTACATTTACACAATAACAATGTACATTTACACAATAACAATGTACATTTACACAATAACAATGTACATTTACACAATAACATCGTTACGTTCATTTTTCTGTGTGCACATGACTAGGTTTTAAGTTTTAACTGTGTAGAAACATTCTTTTGTGCTGGGGTTGAACAAAAACAAGACCGATAACTCATTTGCAATTGCACAAACATTGGGCGGAGCGAAGAAATAAGCAATTAAAATGGTATGGGTGTACTCTAGTAGCCTTTTAATCAAATACATTTTTTGTAGAATAAAGACACAATAGAGTAGACCTCATTGACGAGGAAAGAAGAAGAGGATACATATTTTAAAAATATAACAATTAATAACAGTATTCTCAAAAACATAAAAGATTATTTTTGTTAATGTATCGGAATTCTATAGGCTAGGCCTACTTATTTTTTGCTATAAATTTTTTTCAATTAAATAAGATTACAAAACACGTTTAAAAATGGGGGAAAGTATTTTAAAATAACTAAGTTTTTTGTTTTCTTTTTAATTTTCATAAAGTTTTTTTTAGGATTGACAACCGAGGCCATTTTATTTTTATGGGAAGGAGCCAGGGGCATGTCTGGTTCAAATTTTTTATGTTCTAAAACCGTTATCGTCTACAAGATTTTAGGGGGAGCGGAAGAAGGCTTTAACGACAGCTCAGCCTACCTCCCCCCGCCCCGTTTTTTTCCCCAATCTTACCAATCAACAAGAAATGACATCCCTGAAAAAACTATTACAAATAGTCTACCTGTGACTCAGGCGTCAACAAATCATGTTTATTTGTTTTTTTGTTTAGTAAATGTGTCCTTTAATCGAGGCTCACGGTGACAAATATCGAGGCTCACGATGACATATTATGATACTTGTATCCTTTTCTTTCTTTCCGTTCTTTGTACACCCCCCCCACCCCTCATCTCACTATTTTGTTGTTTGTTAGTTTTTCCCTTTTAAAAATTCTATCATTTTATTTTTAATTTTCATATTTCTCTTTCACTTTCTGACATGATGTAATCGTCATAAAGATTTGTCTCTTTAAAAATATATTATATATATATATAGATTATGGGTTATGTTACTTAATAAACAATATTATGTAATGTAAATACGGCGCTCTATAAATAGACCTATACGCCACCAAACGGCATATACATAGATTTTTACTTATGGACGTATACAGTGACGTATGAAGATGTGACTTTGAGTTATTCATTCAAGTTCTCTCCAGCTGCAAGATAATCGAACCCATCGTAAGAATAAAGATATATATTCTTATATTCTATGTTAGAAATATACTTGAGTGATGTACATAATATACTTGAGTGATGTACATAATATACTTGAGTGATGAACAGAATATACTTGAGTGATGAACAGAATATACTTGAGTGATGAACAGAATATACTTGAGTGATGAACAGAATATACTTGAGTGATGAACAGAATATACTTGAGTGATGAACAGAATATACTTGAGTGATGAACAGAATATACTTGAGTGATGAACAGAATATACTTGAGTGATGAACAGAATATACTTGAGTGATGAACAGAATACAATGTCTTAGTTTGGTTTAAAGTACTGTCCGTGATCCTTGTACTAAATGAACTACACTTACGGATGTTCACCAGATGGTGGGACAGATGGGTTCTGGTCTTTCGTGTTTCGTGCGCTTAAAAGAATTTTCGAAATGGAATTAAGAGGAAGAGAGAGAGTAAGGGTGAAAGAAAGACAGAAACAGGGGAAAGAGCCGGGTTCCACGCCAGAAATTGGAGGGGTGACATTTGTGGGGGGCGAGGGCGCAGTGCATGGATTACCCAGAATGCGACATTTGCCAGCAGAGCTGAAAATCTGTGCTGGCATTTAACATGATTGAAATTACCAGGTCATCTGTCGGGAACGCGGACATGTGAGCAAATTGGGCCATTCAATAAGGTCACTTCCGGAAATTAGAAAGACCCCTACGGTATCCAATCCAGTAATTCCAGTAACTTTTAAATAGTTTTTTTTTAAAGTAAAATCGTAGAATCTATAAAATATAGGAGATTATAAAACTAATATTTAATGACGGCCAATATAATATTATAATAAAACACTATATTGTTATAGGTGAGAGTATAGAGAATCACTGGAATGGTGGGGGCACTTGAAAACCTGTTTATGACCATCGAAGTGCTTCATTGGGGACATGAAAACTAATCAATAACTATTGGTTTATGGCTCGCGTATGTATGCTGGGCCCTTGTTGAATCACGTGACTGATCAAGTTCTGAATTGTTCTCAGTACAGAAAGGGTAGACCTATAAGCTAGCTCTGAAATATGCTGGCCACACTACCCGTGTTGTCATAAAATCTGGTTCGCAAAAATTAATTAATTTATTATTTAGTTCCCCACATATTTTAAGTCCAAAACAAAATGAAGGTTTAGGCTTGCACGGCAGGCCTATTAATGAAGTTTTAATTTAGTTAATAAGACTATATTTGCATTGTCTCTAGATTTCATTAAACATTTATATCAACAAAAAAAAAAAAAAAAACATTTGATAATATACAAAAATATAGCCTACATTTTGATATAGCCTTCATTTTGCAATAAATAGTTGTATTAAAATGTTTGTTTTTTCCAAACTGTAGGTAAAAACATGTAAGTAAAATATATTTGTAATATTTGAAGAAATGTGTAGGCCTATTTTAATTTAGTTTTTCTTAACCCTTATAGTCCCGGGCGCGTATATAGCGGAACTGAAGGCAGCATAGATAGAAGTAGGTCGGTACGGGAAGGGTTAAATGTGTAGGTCATTTAGCTATATCTATATTATTTTTCATTTTTGTTTAAATTTTTTCTTTTTTTAATAGACTACAAATTGTAGGGCCTATAAATATTGTAGACGAAATTGTGTCAAAAAATGAACATTTATAAAATAAATTGTATAGATTTGCAAACGGGGCGCGTTGGGTGGCATAGGCCTACCGAATCGAAGGTTCTGGGTTCGAATCCTGGTGAGGGCTAGGATTTGTTCCCGGGTCTGATGGTGTCCTAAGTCTACCCAGGTTAAAATTATTACATAAATGTTTTCAACTATTATTTAACTTAAAAAATATTAATAATAAATGTGTAAAAAAAATAAAAATTCTCTACAATTATGCTAACTATGAGAATTGGTAAAGTACAAATTTGGATTTCTCTGTATATGAACTGCACCAGATTGTACTAAAAAGAATGTCACCATGGCAACACGCTGCCACCGAAAACGTTAACCCTGGCACAGCTGACACATTGCCTTCCTCTCCCCGGTGCGTGACAAAACTTTTCAAACACCCAAAAAAAAAAATCAGTCAGCCATCTGACCAACCTTTCCCTTCACCCAATCCCATCACGCACGTACACACTCTCACACACAAACTCACCTTCCCCCCCCCCCCCCCCCCCCATCTGTCGGCAGATGACAAAGTTACCTAACTCAACAGCCGAACCCTGGACACGCAGGGTGCTCCCGATGCGGGTACGCTCCCAATCTGGTCATCCATCTGCCCTTCTTGTACCTCTTTAACAAAGCCCCCCTCTCTCTCTCTCTTTCTCGCTTCCTCTCTCGGTTCCCGCCCCTCCCTCCCAACACCCCTATGCTTTTCTTTAAAGCCCCAAAGATGGCGAGGTTCACAGACCGCCATGTGCGCAAACTTTAGCTGCAGATTAAAACTATTTTCCTACGGTGGCCCTCGAGTAAGGGCCGGGTGTTTTCCCACAGCATTCGGGGGAGTTGGGGGAAAAAAAAGAGGAAGAAGGGGGACGATGCCATAAGGCGCGCTTTTTTTCCTCTTCAATTTTTATTCTTTTCCAAAATGGTGAGCAGCAGACGTGGGGTCGCAGCTGCCAAGTAAAAAATGAAATGAAAAAGGTTATTTTCTCATGTATTGTCTTTTGTCGTTCAAATTATTTCGCTTTCAGCAAAGCATTATTATTGATATTCTCCTTTTTATTTATATTTTTCTTCAAATAGAATGATATTTAAGAGGGGGAATAAAAATAGTGTAGTTGATTCTATAAAAAAAAAATCAACATAGGCACAACATGTGGGCTTATATTTTATATAGCTTAAGTTCCGTGAGTTTGTATTATGGTTTCTGTGTAGGCTACTGTTTAAACAGTAACAGCTAAAAAGCTGTTTTTCGCTAAGAATATAAAATAATCCACGTAAACATCTTTTTTTGTTTTGTTTTGCTTTTAATAGTTTTCGAATTCATAACAAAAAAAAATCAACATTGTAAACTAATTTATAGGTCTGTACTTCCTTGTGTATTTTAGTCCAAATTGAAAGCAGATTTACAATGCCACGTTTTTAACTGCATCTTAACGTAAAGCCGTGCTAGGACTCCATACCAGCAGAAGTTAAGGACTTAAGAGAAGTCGCCATCCGCAACACACTAATCAGAGACAATGCGCTAGAACATAATTAAAAGCCAAATAATTGAGACATTTGTCTTTCAGACAAGTCACTTAATGTACTATGAAATATTATTAAAAGAATGTAGACCTATTAATTGAAAACTTTTACAAAACTTTTAAATGTAGGCGGCGACACTAGAGTAGAAGGTCAAGGAGAGTGGCCATTTCTCTTCTTCTTCTTTCTATTAGCCAGTCTGCAGAGCTGTTTGCTCTCTTGCAGTCAATGCCAGCTAAAAACATTTACGTACATGTTTTTTTCAGTTGTTCTGTATTGCTTAATTGTGTGTTGGTAATGGCAGGTTGAGGGGGGGGGGGGGGGAGTAGTGTGTGCCTGAGCTAGATTAGCTTGATACATTTGAGTAAGAAGTGGTTAGTGGTCTACAGTTTCTTGCAGGTAGCGGCAACGTCAAAAATATTAGTATCTGCTTTTAAAAAAATGAAAAAAGGTTTGAAACGTTTAGTATTTTAACATGTTGGTTTGTCGCTATGTTAATGAGAGATAGTC